>JASDQU010332406.1:0-12801 GCA_032191745.1 Picea mariana | reverse complement strand
AGAGGTTTATGGAGGAATTGGGAAAGAAGCAAGAGAATAGCAAGTTGTACTGTGACAGTGAGAGTGAAATTCATCTTGAAAAGAACTCAACCTTTGGTACCAATTCATACGATCCGCCTTGGAAGATGGACATTTGAAGTTGGGAAAGATACACACTAGCCAGAATCCTGCAGACATGCTAACAAAGGGAGTAACCAGAGAGAAACTGAGGTCCTACTCAGTTTTAGTTGGTCTTCAAGAATGAATATGAATATGAGAAATTTTCCAGGTCCAAGAAGGTTCTGAGTCCAACATATACAACAACGGTGGATTTGTTGATATCAATCTCCAAGTGGGAGATTGTTGGTTGTGGAGCTTGATTATCTTCCTGATTCAGAGGTCCTTGCTTTTAGCTGTGTTTATACCCCATGAAGACTTTACACCCTAGAAGTATGTACACTCTTCCACGTGGGGGAGTGTAGAGGGGGGGTACCCCCTTTGTGGGGTCCGGGGGGGATATACCCCCGGCTGGGGGGTTCGAGGGCGAAGCCCCCGAAGGAAAAATTGCCTTGTAAATGTATTTTGTAATTTCATTGTAAATCTGGACCATTCATTATAAGGTCATAGATATAATGATAGAAATTATGTTTGGGTTTTTTTCCCTAGAGGGAAACCCTCTGTTATGAGAGAAATAAGAGGAAGTTACAACGGGTTTTGCTGTAGGTTGTATCCCTTCATTTGATGGATAATAATAAAGGAAGGACCTGGCAATTTCTCTGGTGGACGTAGCCCACACTGGGTGAACCATGTAAATCTGTGTCTCTATTGTATTGTGTATCTTCTGTGTTTTTGTTTCCGCATTTGTTTTATTTTATTGCTCCGCGGTCCTGTTTTTCTAAAAAATAAGGTATTGTAGAAGTAGCTAGCTAAGTGCAAGTAGTTTGAGTTGCTTTGTGCAAAGGAATGTATGTACGTTAAGGATTTTTTCTCAATAGAGAGGTGTCTCTGTGCCTTAACCTAGTTTTGGAAGGAGGATATGGTGCTCAGTGCACAGATCTCCTAGTGTGAAGCTCGACTCTGTGGCTTAGTGCACATGAGTAAATGAATGTAAGATTTGGATGAATAATAAAGAGGCGAAGAGGTTGGTGGATGTAGCCCCACACTGGGGTGAACCACATATATCTTATGTCTCTGGTTTTCTTTGTGCTGTGTTATTTATGTTATGAATTTGCTCAGTTCTTTGATTATTATGTATGGTAGAAAGATCTATTTTTTCTTAAGTGCTTTCCTATGTTAAGGGTAAATGAATGTTAGATCTAACTCAATACTAAGTGCACAGGGTATATAATCAGTTGTTGTTACTACGTTGATCTATCCTTGATTATGATATGTGATGTTAACAAACTAATGCATGTAACCTTATAAGTGTTAATAGAATACTCTGCGAAGTGTTTGTATCATAGATTTATGTCCCATCTTGGTTTCAGACACCTGTGTCCTGTAACCCCCCCTGCTTCTAGATCAGGTGAGACTTCACTTGCTTCATAGATGTTTCTGAAAGGGCCAATAGTTAGGGTTTGTTGGTGCGATATTAGAGTTGAACATTGGGTCTACCCCTGTGCCAACATGTACCTCATGAAGTGGAAGGGACACCAAACAAAGAATGATATTTGGGTAAATGAATCTGACATATAGAAGCATGGAAAAATAGTGCAGGAGCTCATGGACAGGACTGCATGAATTTTTGGCTAGAGGAGTATGATACAAGAGTATTGCCATCAACAATAAATAAGTCAGGTGGAGGACAACTCAACACCCAACGCATGGATTTGAAGTTGTTTTTGCATTCCAAGGAGGAGCGCACCTTTATGTTTTGAAAAGATTGAAATTTAAAGATGTTAAATGTTTTGAGGCTTGAGCCATGACATAAGGCCTCCAAGGATGCAATCGTTTTAATTAGCAGAAAATGTTGCATAGATAATGAGTATCGACTCATATATGAATGCAATTGATATTCAATGTGATATTCCTTAGTATATTAATGAATTAAATGTGATAGTAAAGATCTAAGGTAGTATGGGGGGAAAGATCGAGAAGCCCCTCATTGTATAAATATATGTATTGTTTGCCCAAATGTGGTTGCTGAACGTTATTGTAGAGGAGAAATGTTATTGCTATTTTTGCTGAGGGAGTTGTTGAAGTTTATGAGGAGTTGCAAAGAACTCTATGATTCCATGTACATATTTACTGAATGACTACAAGCAGAGAGGTTTGATTCCAATTGTATGGTGTTGTGTTCATTTGATTTATTGAGTACATGTGATGTTTCTTTATGTTCTCTATGTTTTATTTGTTTATGTATCTTTTATGCATGAATATGTTTTTCATAGTTAAGTGTGGAAACCTTTTCTGTTTATGTAAGTTTCATTTGTTTTCTCTTCTAAGAATCCTAGTGCAAGGAGTGCACAGAGCCCACAAAGAGTGTGTAGGTCGAGTCAAGAAAGACTCAAAATCTCAAGAGAGATAACGTGAACTTACAATGGAAGTGTAAGGAGTGCACATTGGTTTAGTTTAAGTGCAGAGAGTGCACAATTGTTCAAGAGGAGAGAAAATATTTAAGAAGACCCATGCAAGGAGTGCATCAGGCCAACACTTTATTTAAGTGTTGAAGAAGTTCAGAGGAGACGAACGTAAGGAGTGTGTAAGGAAGATTTTCTTCAAAATATCTAAGTCTAGAATTCATTAGAAGTTTCAAGGATGCAAGGGTCACGCCAGAGGTCTGAAATACCTCAAGGAACAAAGATCAAGAGAGATAACGATCATAAGAGTTCGCTGGAGAGACTTAGAAAAATTTTAAGTCAAGAATTCTCAAGTATCAGAGAAGCACACATGAGGGTGATAGAGATTATATTGATCTCTTGTAGTCAAGCTCAGGAAGTATAGTGGTCAAAATATTCAAGGAGGGAAAGATTTGTTGTTTAAAAGTTGAACGATGGAGATTTGATCGGGAGGATCTAGGGTATTTTGTTACCCTCAGATCTAGAGAAGTAGTGCGGGGTTTAACCCTATAAGTCTCCAAGACTTTGCACGTTCAAAGAAGTCATAAAGAAAGTTTAAAAGAGGAGTTATCAAGGAGCGAAGATCTATGGCCAAGATCTATTCAGGAGGTTGCAAGAGAATGGACAACCATTGGATTAGGAGGAGCTGCACAAAGTTTAATCGACGAAGTCCTTTGGAATTCGTGTGTTTAGAGGATTCGGTATACGGAGAATTCCCGACCCTCAAAGTCCTGAAGGCCAGAGTGAATCGTGGCTATTCAAAAAGTAGGGACACATGTCAACAGATCATGTACTCCGACAGATTAGCAGTTCGACGGAAGTAGGAGTGGAGAACTCTCGAAGTCTTGAAGGTCAGAGTTCATCCAGGCTGTCCATCTTAAGGGACACGCGTCGACATATTAGAAGGTCTGGAGGGTAAGTACTCCTGGAGAATAGTGAGCAGAGGAGGTAAATATCTTCGGAGTCCTGAAGTTCAGAGTAGATATGGACCGTTGATCACAAGGAGGGTACGTGGCAATAGATCCAGAGGTCCAATGCTCTGGGGGAAAATAGAGCAGTGATGTTTAGACTCGTGAAGCCCTGAAGCCCCGAAGACCCAAATTTAATCACAACCATTCATTGGAGAGGAGGAATGGTGTAAGATCCCATAGTCCAGATCTCAAATTTTCGGTGAAATGAAATTGTGGTGCAGACAGGGAGGAAATTTCAAAGTCTTGAAGCACATCCTAGCCTCCAATCTAGGAGAGGACACGTGGAGGTAGGAGAGCTTATTCTAAGTTTCAACGTCAGGGGACATAAAGAGTCATGTTGTTCAATGACCAAAGAGAATTTCCAAATCCCAAAGGGAACCGATAATGACTGTACATTTGGGTGGAGATTACAGACCGTCGATCTGAAACTCAACGTACAACACTTTTCGACGATCCAGGAGAATTGTAGAAAAGGGCGTTGTAAGAAAATGCCCGAAGACCGAAAAGATATAATCTGAGCCATCGATCTCAGGGTTCATTGTGAATCGTCTAAATAGCTGCCTAGTGTTTGGCAGTTCATGGAATTTGTGATTGGAGATAAAGAGAGATAGAGAAGTCCCAAAGTCCCGAAACTTTCAGGTTTTGAAGTTTTGGCCCACAATTTTGGTCCTCGGTCTTCGGGGAGGCTGTGTAAGCACTAAGGGACTCCTGAAAAGGTAAAATTACATCCAGGAAGAGGTTTTTAGAACATGTGCGTTAATATTTTGGACTCAGAGTTAGCCTGTGAGATGATTTCACCTCCCAACTAGAACGATTCTAGACCGGGAGGTCGCGTGGACCCTACGAGAGGGTGGGGTCTGCATCATGCTGGCTTCAATTTTCTCTTGTTGAATCATTTTCATATGAATTCCTATTGTTTTATAGCCTTGCAATTCATACCTTTGTGAATCGACACCTTTATCCCTAGAGGAAACATTCCCTGAGTGTCCTTATCTTGCACATGCTTCCTTGAATTGAGCATAGGTATGTTCCTTTTGCTTTGGAACTAGTTTGCTTTCCCGCAACACTCGTTTCCTCCATTGTACTATAACACTCATTTTTTTATTCAATATTTAATAATATGAAAAAGTAAAAAAAAAAAAAAAAACTAAAAAGAAGGGGGAAACTGTCTATATCTTTTGTTGGCATTAGTCTTGTCTCCCTTGAACAAAGCACAATTTTGAGTTAGTGTCTCAATATTTTGGGGTTTAGTATGGCTTTAGGAGACTTTTTTCTCATTTCTGAGCATAATTTCCTCTGGTTGGTTATTCTTCCAACCATATGGAGTGTTTGTTGATGCCTCCTGTATCAAAATTGTACCCATGTTTATAATCCATGTTGTCTAAATCACATCATGTGTCATGCTTTTGTTCAAGGGAAGTTTCATCTTGAGTCGACCATTATGCAACAAGTCTCTAAAATTTCAAGGTGGTATTCTTATGTTAGTCAAGTACATCTCATCATAACAAGTATATTTGTATCTCACTCATGCTAATATAGAAGGTCCTCATTCACTTCTTGCTGGCAGGCATGCTCTTATCAACTCCAACAAATTGCTCTAAGAGTATGACCTAAAGTTTCACGCTGGGTCTATTTCCATCATTGATAGGTGAACTTGTGCTCAATAGATGAAAAACCATCATTGGTCACTGCATGAGCGATTTCCATTGTGTTCGATGTCAACAAAAATCATCACATATAGGGATTCATGCGATACCTTGGTTTCCATTTGACCCCATTGGTGGATTCCTTGTCTTTGTCGGTAGTCTACCTTATTGGATACCATTTAGAGAGTCTCCATCATGCACTATTTCATCTGGTGCATGCCAAAGTCATACCTCGGTGTGGTCCTTACAATTTGTTTGTCCGATTCCTTCCAAATCTTTGGCCTTCTACTACCCCTCGTGCTGGATGATGGAGGATGACTTAATGCCTTCCTTCCAGCATATATCTTCCTATTGAATTCAACACATATTTCTCTGGGATAAATATCTAGAGTCATATTTGGTACCTTGGGTCTTTTAGTAATCAGTGGTAGGTTCCCTCGCTATTGATAGTGAGAATATATCAATGTCCCCTGATCGATAGATTCTACCAAGTGTTCAATATTAGCTCATTTATTCACACTTTTTAGATTGTACCATGGTACCTTGATGCCCATTATCATCATCGATGGGTCGTATTGTGTTTTTTAGCATTATACATCAATGAACAATAATCAAACGATGTCTCACTTTGTTCGACCCCACCACATTTATTCACATAGTGCAGACTCGTATCGCGACATATCGTTTTGAAGACTTTAGGTGAAGTACAAGCATCACATATTTTTTGCTCCTACTCGACATATATTGTACCACCCCACAGACATTGGTACTTGTAGAGGATCATTTTGTTCACTCCATTGGTTCCATAAATCCATTGTTTTTTATTTTGAGACATAACTCCACAGTGTATCTATTCGTGGCTATGTTCTACTTTGATATGGATCCACTGTGTATTCCTTGTGGCCATGCTTTCTACTTTATATATATCACATGGATACACTATGGATTGTTTGTGGCCATGGACATTAGTCATACTTTCATATATTCCATGGATCCCTAATGTACTTGATTTGGCAGCCATGATTACATCACTTCTTAGCATGGGTATGCCCGACTTGGGAAGAGAATACTCTTACTTAATATCTGTTGACTTTTTTTTTTCTTGGATCAGTTGTTCATGAAACTTCATTGACTCTACTTCAATGCATCCTTTCCTCTCGGAGTTATAATGTACTTCGGCTATCCTCTTCCCTTCCGACCTCACACATTAGGGGGAAACTGTTATAACACAAATCACCACACTGCAATGTATTTGTGACATGGTCTAACCCTTTCCTTGGATTGAAATCTTAAATCCCAAATTTTCTCATCAAAGTCACTTAAAAAAAATAATTTTTAGTGCCATCCACGGGTCATATGTGTACAATTCCTGGATGTCTATGGGTTGCTAGTTGAAAACTCACATATGCCCTAAAAAAAGGTAAAAAATAAAATATTTCCTTATTTTCGGGTGGGGATTTTGGTTGGGATTGTCTTCCAACCTCCCTGGGCCCATACTCAATGGAATTTTGTTAGGGGAATAACCTCCCTAACTCCTCACATAGGTAGAATAATATATTTTCCATGTAATAAAGGCCAATATTAATAAGGCCTAGTAATAAGGAAGAGTAAGTTAAATGTAAGAAGACCTAATAGAAGATTCTGCTTCTAGAAGATATTCCTCTAGATTGTTATTTTGGTAGATATATTTAGTATAAATAGGAGTCAGGGGCATGATAAGTCTTGTCTTGAAAATCATTGTAATAGAGCACTACTCTGCTGGAGGTTCCCCCTCGAAGAGGCAAGTGCACATTGTTTCCTATCAATAAAGATATTATTTTGGTGTTATGTTTTCATATACTGTGTTGTTCCATTGTTATTCTCTACAATATTTCTATTTTTCTACTATTATAATGGATCTGGTACCTTACAAGTGGTATCAGAGCACTTTCCTTGGCAAAAACTCATGGGTTATTTTTTTCCAGGCTAAATACGTATTTCAACATCTTAAAGCTACAAATATTTGTCATTCAGTGAATAAATCCATGGTTGGGGAAGCATACATGTAGGAACTACAAGTGGTACTTAAGCACACATTGTTGGCCACCCTTGTAACCCCTGTTGGTATCCCTTCGAGTGGTAGCGCATCAAAAAACATCTGAATACAGATCGACCTAGATATCCTAAAGCCCTCTGTATATAAACCAATCAATCGCTTGACTGCTATAGTTCCACCAAGAACAACACTCGAGAATATACTCTCTAGTACCTGGGCAATCGGGTAGCACATCTAAGGGCATGATCTAGCCTCCTTAGTTGGTTCCCTGAGATATTGGGCCGAGTAATACTATTGGACCCCACATGTATATCAGAGAGCTATAACACAGGGAAAACCCTTGTCTCTAGAAACCCTGCATATCCTAACCGTTGGGAAGGAAACATAAACATAACAAACAAGATGTATTGCCGTGCAACTTTACCTCCTGCATTCTCGTTGCAACATTACTACACATTTTTTCTTGTTAAGAATTTGGGCCTTTCAACACTGCATTATTATTCAGATCAGAGTATTCGAAGTGATACCTATCGTTTTCCAGCCTTTTTTTTCCCATGGTCCCTCTCCCATTTCGCCCCCTTATTAGGGATATATCTCATTGGATTCCCCATTTCACCTGATCGTTTTCATACCTATCATTTTCAACTCTTTATTTTACCCCATGTACCCACCCCTCTTTCCATCATGGGTCCCACCTGGCAAGAGGAAACCAATCAGAAACTAAGTACTGATCTAGCTTCCCTTCTGAACAAAGTAAACAAGGACATTCTAGCCATTCATGCGAAAATATACATCATCCAAGACAAACTTCATATCACAATTGGTGAAGTCAAAGACCAACTAGGTGGCCAAATTAATGTTGTCCATTCCACGATCCACCAATTCATGACCAAATTCCATGCTACATCCTTCTATGACCCTCCTCTCTATACTGAAGGTGTTGAATCCAATCAATCTCTCCCCTCTCATTCCAACTCCCTACCTTGTGACCCCCGTCTTCCTAGAGTTGAGGTCAAAAAATTTGATGGATCAAATCCACAAGCTTGGGTTACTCAAATGGAACATTTTTCTCCCTACATGGTATCAATGATGAGTTAACCAAGCTTCTTTATGGAATTCTCTATTTGAATATGGAAATATGGAAATGGTGGAAATGGCATCATAATGCATGCCAAGGGTATGTTGCTTGGTCACAGTTTGTTGCTAAGTTGTATGAATGCTTTGACATAGACACCCACCACTTAGGACATCTAACCAAGATGAAACAGTCTGGTACAACAAAATATTTTATTGTTTCCTTTGAGCACTTGGATTTCCAAATGAAGGGCATGATAAATGGTTTCTTCAGGGAATGCTTTATTAGTGGCCTCAAGGATGAAATTCATTCCCAGTTCATCATGTCTTGTGCCTCGACTTGGTTGGAAGCCACTAAGCATGTGAAGGAGGAAAATCAGGTCATTTTGGCCCAGAGTAGAAAACCCACTTTTGTTCCCCACACAAAAACCAACCCACTTTCCCCTCAGGATACTCTTGTTAAGGTCCAAAAGTTAACATGGGCAGAAATGGATGAATGAAAACTAAAAGGTCTTTTCTATAATTGTGATGACAAATATTTTCTCGGACTTAAGTGTAGAGAACATAATATTTTGATGGCCATTTCAGAGGATGTTGTTGAAGAGGATGCTAAATTTCCCCCTGTTGAAGAGCTACCACTTCCCGATGCTACTACTCTGCTTGATGACCCACTAGAATTTGAACCACTGATTTCATTACATGACCTCACAAGCTTCACTACTCCTTAAAACCTCAAGTTCAATGGTTATATTAAGCATATGAAAGTCATCATCCTTATTGACAGTGGAAGCACCCATAATTTTATTCACCGCTGCATTGCCCAGGAAATCAATTGCTATATTCATGCCATCAACAATTTTCAAATCATGATAGCGAATGGTGGTTCCATGAAATGTGGTGGGCCTTGTGAAAATTTACGTCTTCAAATTGGGAAGTACCACCTGAAATATCATATGTTTTCCATCGATATGGGTGGTTGTGACATTGTTCTAGGTGATGAATGGTTACACACTTTGGGCCCCATTCTCATGGATTTTAAGGAATTAACCATGCAATTCCAACAAGAGGGACAATAGTATCGCTTCCAAGGAATCACAATAGGTTCCCCTAAGATCAAAAGTTCCCATATCAAGGAAAAGCTTCTAAAAAAAGGTCATTCAGGTATTATCACCCAACTCCATTATATTCAAGCAATTGAGACACCCTCTATGCATCCCTCCCTCCAATCTCTCATATCCAAACACCAAGCTATTTTTTCCATTTCCTAGGGACTTTCCCCTTCCTGTGGTGTTCATGATCATTCCATTACACTTATCCCCGACAGTCTCCCTCCCAATTTTATCCCTTATCATCATCCCTTTTCCCAAAATAATGAAATTGAGAAAATTGTGCATGAATTGCTTGAAGAGGGTGTTATCTGTCCTAGTTCCAGCCCTTATTATTCTCATGTGGTCATTGTACTCAATAAATAAGGTACTTGGTGTATGTATTTATACTTTCACTCCCTCAATAAAATCACCATAAAATACAAGTTTCACATTCATGTCATTGTTTATCTTTTGGATGAATTGAGCGATGCCCAACACTTTAGTAAACTTGATCTCCGATCTGGCTACCACCAGATCTATATGAAAAAAGAAGTCATTCCCAAGAATTGCTTTAGAACTCATGAGGGTCACTATGAGTTCATGGTCATTCCCTTTGGCCTTTGCAATTCCCCATCAACCTTCCAAATTCTCATGAATCATGTCTTTCTTCCTTTTCTCTGTCATTTTGGCTTAGTTTTCTTTGATGATATTCCCATCTATAGTAAAACTTGGAAAACCCATATTTCCCACGTGGATCAAGTTCGACATCTCCTCTCTCAGCACAAAATTTTCCTTAAACAATATAAATGTTCCTCAAAAGTGGAGTACTTGGGTCATATTGTTGGAAAGGATGGTGTAAGGGTGGATCCTAAGAAAATTGAAGCTATGCAAGATTGGCCATGCCCTAAAACTCTTAAGAGCTTGCATGGATTTTTGGGTTTCTTACAAATTCAACCTACTTAACCTCTTGAGGATGGTATAATAGCATCTTTGGGGGCATGGATGAGGAGGAAAACCAAGGTTAAAAGTTATGCTATTGGATCTGCAAGTCTCCCTATCTCCCTTCATTCACTGAGTAGCATCCTCTTGTTCTGGAACTTTCTTTCCAATACTCCTTATAAATTATATGACTATAGGGTGTGTTCCTATCCCTATTGATTCATCCGAAGAAGTGCCATTGTGTCGAGGTGATGCTTGAAGGACCATTGGAGGAACCTAGGCGGTTAGATTTAAGGGAGTGCTGATGGTTCGAATCAGGTTGTAACCACTCATTTTCATCATTTTCAATAAAAGAGTTCTCTTTCTCCCATACATATGTAAATCAATTTATAGTTTTTGAAATATGCTAACTTATTTCATATACTGGAATATTTGCATGTTATATGTATGATTGGAATCTATAAAAACCTTGTTGCAACATAGTTTTGGTCTTCTTTTATATGCTCATACCAGTGGAGATTAGGAGAAACATCAAAGGTAGAGAGCGAGGAATGACATCAGATGTAGGATACAAGGTGTGATGCCTCTCCTTCTCTCTCTCTCTCTCTCTCTCTTTCTCTCTCTCTCTCTCTCTCTATCTCCTTAAAGTAGTTATTAGTTTCAAAGCATCGTTGTATGTGGGTTATGTTTCTACCTTTTATATGGTCAATCTATGATGTGACATGACCAAAAGTCATGGGGGAAAAATCCTGTAAAATCTAGTGAAGTTTCCTTTGTGCCAAGGGGAAAATCTTATAGTTCATCTTTTTAAACTTTTCCTTGAAAGAATTGGCATATTCCTCAATAGGGATGATATGTTGATCAATACTTTTACCAAAATACTTAATGATCCAGATTTAGGAACATAATGAACTGATTAACAAAATGAATACAATAAACACATAGATATGAAGAACAACACAAATATCTAGTGAACAATATCTTCTATTGAATAAATGAAATAGGATGAAACTGTAATACTGCAGAATTGAAAAACTTGCTCGAATGGTGGTTGCTATCTCTGAGAAGAGATGTGGTTGTTACATGCATCCGTCTGAGAAGTATGATTACAATGAGGCTCCAAAGGCCTTTTAAATATTACTCATGAATTCAAAAAACCTAGACATCCAATAACCTAACCCTAGGAGATGAAACACCAAAAGTTATGTGGGCCCCTATGGGTAAGTTGGTACCTCAACTTCCCGAGGTCATAAATTTTTCATACGACCTCCGTTTTAGGTGCATGATAGCCTGTTGGAAAGGTATTTTTGAGAACTACACATTATTCTGTCAAAATCTAACTTCGTCTATAATTTGATTGTGGCGAGCCAAAAAAACACTGTTTAGGGCCTCAAAAGGACCCTAGAAGTACAAAAAGATATGCTGACATGAAAATATAAAAAAAATCTAGTTGGATTAGTTGGGAGGCCACCAGTATCCAACTGGAACACGTGTAGGGATTCAAACAACCTTGGAAGTATAGAACCCACAATTACAAAGAAGTACAAAAGAACGTGATGAACTAAAAACTATCAAGAGGAGCCAGTTGGAATAGGTGGGTGGCCACCGATATCAACCTGGATCATTCCTCCCCCTTTAGTAAGTAATGGTATCCATTATGTTGATTCCCCCCATAAGGTGAGGAAACTTCTTCTCAATTTGGCCCTGAGTGAGCCACTTTCCTTGGTGGAGGAGATGCATGTTGAGGAAAAGGTATGAATTACCTTACTCAATCATTTTCAAATCTTGCCTGGATAGGAAAATATAGTCGGGAATATCACACTTGGTTTTATAGCCTCAAAAATATTCTCTCAATCCGTAAGTAGTAATTACTAGGATCAAGGCTGATTTATTAATGAAAAGAATGTTTTAATATAAAATAAAGTTTACATAAATTTCTGAAATATAACAGATTACAGATACTAAACATGGAGATCAAAGAGAAAAAAGTAACCAAGTCATCAATACACATATATAAGACATAATAACAATATGATTTATTTCATTCTGAGATATCAAAAGTGTTTTTCTCTTTAAAAAACCCCTGCGAGGGCATGGACCAAAGTATGATTTAGAGATCCCCAATGAACACCATACAAAAAGACTCTGACAATAAAATAAAACTAAAATTTATAATCTGGATCAACTTGCCACAACCTACTACCAATTTGACTTTGAAATATATTCTTTATCAACCAAGAAAATTAATTCACAAACAAACAAGAATACACATACTATCAAGGATGGATCAAAACCTCTAAAACAAGCGTCTGAAAGGTTTGGTTCAGTCTTGAACCTTGCTGTTTACAATAAGAACCTGCTGTCACAAAGATAATTAGGATTTGAATAAACTCAAAAATGAATGAAAATTGAACTATCTTATGAAACCAGAAGAGCAAACCTTAGTCTTGCTTTCTCCTTCTATTCTCCTCTGGTTTCTTCTTCTTATTCAACTTTTATTCTTTCCAAATA
>JASDQU010332404.1:20398-35486 GCA_032191745.1 Picea mariana | reverse complement strand
ATATTTCCTCGATTAGTTTAGTATCTCGATCGTGGTAGCATGTTTTTGATTGGTATCTGAATGGCTGTTAAGGTTATTGGACAGTTTGTAACACTGGTCTCATCCTGACAGGCCCTGCATTGTAAATGGATTATATATATAATATAATTCGAGTATTTTTTTTCCTGGAAAAAAAGCAAAAATAAAGTTGTTTTTTTTCAATCGCCTTGTAAGATACGAAAGATTCAAAATGATTGGATAACATTTATATTTGATATGCCCCCCAAAAAATAATGTTGCTTATTTTCAATCGCGTGCTAAGATACGAAATATTCAAAATGATTTGGTAGCATTTATATTTGATGTACGAAAGATTTAAAATGATTCGATAACATTTATATTTTATAGTACATAATTAAAGATAAAACATGCAATGTAAATGTTACTTTTTGCTTTACATATTTTAAAGTTTAAAGTATAAAATGATTGGATAACATTTATATTTGATAGTACATAATTAAAGATAAAATATGCAATGTAAATATTACTTTTTGCTTTACATATTTCAAAGTTTAAAGTATGTTGGTTTTATTATTTGATAAAATGGGAGAGTGTAGTATTTGATAGTACATAAATAAAGATAAAAGATAAAACATGCAATGCAAATATTAATTTTTGCTTTACATAGTTTAAAGTATAAAATGATTGGATAGCATTTATATTTGATAATACATAATTAAAGATAAAACATGAAATGTAAATATTATTTTTTGGTTTACATATTTTAAAGTAGGTTGGTTTTATTATTTGATAAAATGGGAGAGTATAGTATTGTATACACAATTCTATTGAATTAATGAATTAATGTAGAAAGGTTTGTGACTCGTTATATTGAGCTTAATTGTTGTTATTATATTTAATTTATTCCAAATATAAATGGAGAGGCTGAAAGAATATCTCAACCACACACCAAACTAGGATCTCACAAATCCAACTCTCTAACAACCTCTTAAGAATATGATCACACAACTCACGTATAGATTATCTCTACCTCTCAATACATTAGCAAGCATATTAAATAAGTAGGACTTATATATTCCAACACTCTCCCTTGATGACTACTTATCTAAATATCTATGTGGTCATATCTTCATGTGCTTCCTCTTGTACCTGATTATTGACTTCCACATAAAAATAAATCCATCTACTAGAATACATGGGTCATGAGCAGCTGTAACCGTCAGTTCTATAGAAATCCTTTTGAGCTACATAGTTCATTCAACCATTCTTCCTCATACCTACCCCTTCATCACACCATCATCAACTTGGATTTTTTTTCAGCTTACCCATAACCATGCTCTAGTTTTTCTCGGATTACCCTCAACCATGCACCAAGTTTTCTCGGATTATGTGTAACCATGCTATGGGTTTTCTCGGATTACCCTCAACCATGCACGAGGTTTTCTGGGATTACATGTAACCATTCTCTGCGTTTTCTTAGATTACCCTTTCTCAGATTACCTATCACCATGCTCTCTCAAGTGTTTTGAACACAAACCATCCTTTACATAGTGGTTTTTAGATCACCATGAAATTTTCACATTAGGGAAGTATACAATGGCTAAGTACATAAGTTATACTACGTACATACTTAAGTATTCTCTACGAACACTATATAGACTTGCTTTCAATTACATGTGTGACTCAATTTCAAATAACTTAAATAACATAACTATACACACCTTCAAACAAAAATATCACAACTTAGTTTCACTTTTCTCAATCATATTGGAGGATGGATGTGTGAGTGCGATGGAATGACCACGTACACCTCACTTCTCTATAACACCTCCATGCAGTGTGTAGGAGAACTTCTTGAACATTTTCTTCTTAGACAACACTGTACCGACATCCACATCCTCAAAGATTGCAGCTAAATCTACACACGAATTAAATTGACCAGATGCGATGCAGTCTCCTTTAGAATCTCAAGCGTATAATTGAGGACGAGCTCACTAAGTTTACGCGTATTGCAAAAGACTATGGAACAACAGCCATGATGAACCAACTCTGCAAAGATGTCGGAAGCCTCTACAATGGGATGGGAACGTTTCAAATTTGTGTCCGTAGTAACTGGATTCTGCATTTTGACATATTTTTGTGTCTTTGGATTCTGCATTGCTGATTGTTGATGGTCCAAACAGACTAAAGGATTCTAGAGGAGGAAAATATTTGACCCACAAGGACTTCCATCCTCTAGCACCACTTCCAGTTCTCTCAAATTAACAAGTTCCATGGCGTGTTCACGAGGATTTGCAAACGTTTCACTACTTATGATGAAAGTTGGATTAGTTCCATAAAAATGATGACATATCTGACATATTCTTCGCAAAATGAGTGGACTGTCACATCCAAATGCTCCTTTATATGCATGGACTTCATCAATGAATACAAACCTGAGATTAGAAAAAATACGCTCAAACTACTCGTGAGATGGAAATATTGACATATGCAACATATCTGGATTTATAATTAGCAATATAGCATTTTCACGGAGCCAAATTCGATGACTTTGAGAAGTATCTCCATCATAAACACCCATATTTAAGGTAAATTCCAACCCTCCGGTCATTTCCAGTAAAGCTAAAAGTACAGGAGGTACAAGAGGTTCAATCTTTCTTCACAAACAACAACACACGACGCTCTCTCCAATGGTGGCTAGGTGACTTTTTTTCTTGACGACGACTCGATTCCAAAGAAGCGTCTCACGCACAAAGTCTGATACAACGCACATACAGTGATCTCGGTCTCCAATGACCAATGATAGAGATCAGTTGTGGCAGTGAGTCTCCATCGCACTCAGACTTAATCAAAGTAGGGCGGCCTGGCTGCAATCCTCCAAGCGACCAAGCAACGTGTGCAGTTTCTAGCGACCTAGAAAACAAGTAAGTGCAGATCGCACACCTAAGCTGCTCTAATGGTAGGGGGGACGACTTCAAGCAGGTCCAGTCATATCTCTAACGAGCTCACGGGCTCCTTCACGAGGACGACTTACTTCTTCACAACACACAACCTCTTCCAATGAATTCACAAATATGCAGTAAACAACAATACTGCTCAAGTGCAGCGCACTCCATTCACAGGTTGCTCCACGCTCTAGCTGGCACAACGGATCAGCTGGTCACCCACAAGGTTAACACGAAAGACAACTCACTCACAATCAATGCTACTCTAATCTCTGCATGATCTGTGGCACTCCCACCACGAGATAGTCACGCCCAACCCTGACGCTCTGATACCATAATAAAATGACGCTCTGATACCATAATAAAATGGGAGAGTAGAATATTGTATACACAATTCTATTGAATTAATGTACAAAGGTCTGTGACTCATTATATTTAGCTCAGTGGTTGTTATTAGATTTAACTTGTTCCAAATATAAATGAAGAGGTTGAGAGGATATTTCAACCACACACCAAACTAAGATCTCACAAATCCAACTCTCTAACAACCTTTGAAAAATAAGATCACACAACTCACCTAAATATTATCTCTACTTCTCAATATACATAAGGAAGCATATTAGATAAGTATAAATTATATATTCCAACATTAATAACTTGATACCATTAATGGAAAATATTGTCATTTATATTAGTTTATACAAAATGAAAAATAAAACCAACTCTATAATGTTTTATATAAAAAATCTTTTTGTTAAGTTTTTTCATACAGATTCATTTGGGCTTACACGAGGTTATCTCTGCATGCTACCAGCTTTCGATCGTCTCAATCTTATGTCCATAAATAACATAATGGCTAGGGCTCGTAGCTATAAGAAGATGAGTATGCATAAATAATTTACAGCGAGCTTATTGAATCAGACTGATATCCGAGAGGGAGATATGTTATGCAAATTTGAGTTTATAACTTCAGTGGTTCAAATGGGAAAAAAACCCTAACCGAGTCCATAGTTCTTTAGGGCACCTCCTCTGGGATACATAGAACATCAAATCCATTTGGATTTACTATTTCTGTCCTGGATACTTAGGTTAACAATTCCACCATTTTATGAATGGTTTGCTTCAAATAATCTCATTTTATGAATGGTTTGCTTCAAATAATCTCTATGTTAGGAAATTATTTCTATAATTTTGATCCAATTATTTATGACTCTGCTGGCATATGTTTAAAGTTATATGATATTAATATTAGGAAAATTATTCTATTATTTTCATACAATTGTTTATATGAATCTATTGGTATATGCTTAAACTTTTACATCAAATTATCTATATTTGCTTAAAATTCCACATTACCTTGCATAGTCATCTCTAGGCTCTCTTAGTACCCATGTACATATGTTAATGGTAAATCCAAGCAAGAATTTTGGATTTCGATGGAACAGGTTAAATCGCATGCCTTACCATAAAGTTAAGCCAACCCCAGCTCACTCCATGTTATTTCAATATATGACATAGCTACCTTTTAATGTTACCCATATTGGGGACTCTTAGTAATCGGTTTTCAATTTTCATATTAATTTGACACAAAAATCAATGCGTTTTGATGGTTTTAACTAAACTTTTCTGAAAACATATAATTTAGGTTGTTTTTTAACCTAAGTTTTAAGTTCAGCCTCTTATTTGGCCTCTTCTCGAGGCACACAGGGGAGCATAACTTAGGTTATTTTTTATTTAAATCTCACATTGTGTTCTGAATTTTAGCCAACGAAGTAATGCTAGAGATGAATCTAACATTACTTCGCAACATTAAATGTTTGGTGCAATACTCCATACCATAAAGAGGTGCCTTGCATCCATTTATCTTACAGGTAGTACACTATTGCATGACAGGTAGTACACTATTGCATGACATAACACACAAAGGTACATAGGTGTCCACCGTTGCATTTTCCTTCCTCCTCGCTTCTAGCTTTGTTTTCCCTTCTGCGTTTTCCCCTTCTACTCAACATTCTAGCTTTGTTTTCTCCTTCTTCTCATCCCCTACGTTCCCTTCTACTCCAGCCAAGGTACTTGTTCTTTGTTGCAACAAGATTAGCCAAATTGAACTGCTGCATCACCATAGCCAGCCTTGCTATCCCACAAGTAATTAAGGATTTCATCAAGTCTAACCCAGTTTTGTTTTATTTTGTTTAAGGTATTTGAAGAATATTGTCTGATGTTTATGAACTGTTTGTTGTTTATGGTATAGGGAATAAATTATGCTAAACTCACATATTTTCCTCCTATAATTGGACTTTGTAAACTTATTAATCCACCCACTAAGCCGCTTAATGCTCTTTTGCCTATTACTAGATATAATACACACATATACATAATTTATTTATGTTTTTGATCACTGTATATGGTGTGGGGTTATCATAGATTATAGCTTCGTGCCACCTATAATATATGTAATTTTGGGGAGATTGAAAGACCTCGCAATGGGAATGATGGCAATTGTATCTCTTATTCTAGCATCTAAGATTGGCAGTGAAGTGTCTCCAGAAGAGAATCTGCACTTGTATATGCGTTTGGCTTTTCAGTGCTACATTTTTCGATGGCGTTTTCCAAGCTTCATTGGGAGTTCTCAGGTACTCATTCATAGTGACCACTTCTTGCAATTTAAACAGTTTTATTATTGAATGAATCAACATGCCCCTTTTGTTCTGAGAAAATGGTAGCTTGTTGTAGGCTTCTATGCTTTAGAAAACTTATCTAAATAATTGCATATTCTACTCGGTAGATTGGGTTTCATTATAGATTTCCCATGAAACGATAGTGGGATTCATGGTAGGAGAAGCTACAATTGTGTGTTTACAACAGCTTAAAGTGATTCTCAGGCTAAGACACTTTACAACCAAAAAAGACGTAGTTTCAGTTATGTGCTCAGTTTTTCAAGAAGTTGTCAAGGTTAATCCATGTCATATTAACCAACTAGTTTGTAAAAATTGGATATGTGTTATATAGAGAGAGAGACAGAGAGTTTTCTAATGCATGGTTTTATTTTTGTTCAGTGGAGATGGGAAAGCATCGTGATGGGAATTTGCGTGTCCCAACAACGTACATCACAAATGTTTACCTTTAACAATATTTATTCATGGCATTAACAAATATCTTCTTAATTCACTTCATTATTTGGGTTTACCATTCGCACAACGTATGTTACAACACAATGTTATTAAAACAAATCTAGAATTTGACAACAACGACTCTATCGTTTGCCATCATTTGTTAGAAAAAATATGAATTTGTTATTCTTTTCTAGACGTGAACAACCCAGATGTTGATCGACAGAATTGAAAATGCAATGTGAGCGCGGAATATAGCAGACCAATCACTTTCATAATCCACCGACGGGAATCAAAATGCCGCCGAAAGGCCATTTGTTTGAGTTAATCAATAAACACTTTACATTTATAGTGGTGTATTGATAGAAATGAAAATCGACCTAAATCAAATCACATGGGTACATGATGTTTATGGTCATCCTATCTTTACTTTCTCACAACGAAGGCTATAGATTTCCAATATTTATTTCTGTTTCTCACCCTAGAGGAAATAGATTTATTCTAATCAGTGGAGGAAATATATTTATTCTCATTAGTGTGAAACGAAGCTACAACATAGGCATATGCTGTAGAAACATGTAACAAAAGTTATAAAATAGATGATAAAAGAGCAAAAATTGACAACCAGAAATTTCATTGTTGTTACTATAACTCAATTGAATTGTTGCTTTTACGAACACAAATATGAAAGACTGTGACATATTATCCTTTTCAGTATGCGGTAGGGTCATGTAATAGGCACTTTAGCATTGTAAAATATGTGAAAAGAGTTCAGTATTAAATACAATAGCTTCTGAACAATTATCCTATTATTCCTTGTCATAGTTTCAACCATTCATTATTCCTTCTTTGTTCAGTGGACGAAATAGCCTCCAACAATTATCCTATTATTCTTTTCCATAGTTTCAATCATTCATTATTCCTTGTCCAGTGAACACAATAACCTCAAACAATTATCCTATTATTATTATTCTTTGTCATAGTTTGAATCATTCATTATTTTCAAAGGAGATTGTTGAAATATTAAGGAGCACGAGGCCACAGGATCAACAAACAAATAGGGTGGGTTGACTTCAAGTGATGGTTGGTCAGGCCAATCTCTGGTACATACATAACATGAATCGACCTGATGACCTGAGAGCTTTATAAGTTTCAACCGAGAGAGTGGGGGAATTACCACTAATGTCGTAACTTCAAAGAAAGTGAGTTGGCAGGCATACTTGTATGAACTTGGCCAAACCACTCCACACCTTCATAAAATATGTGGTTGGGAGTAGTTTTGAATGCTTAGCCCCTTGACTTGAAGATTATAGCGCTCAGGCCCAACCAAGCTGGAGGGACAATGAAAAAAATATCAAATTGGCTATTTCAAAATGCGAATTAGAAACCCCAATGGATGAATCAAAATACCCCCGTAATAATCCTTTGTGGTCATATCCGCCCTGTTAAGGAAAATACCTAATTACATCCTTAACTAGTTAGTTAGTTAGTTAGTTTACCGTTATAGGAATTGGTAACTATGTAACGTCTTGTAACCATATTGTGTAACTATGCATGTTCATATTAATAGAATACACATCAATAGTGTAGTGTGTTGCATCAAATATGTCTCTGCTTAATCTTTTCATGGTATCAGAGCTTCATGATCACATACTGACCTATGTAGGCCTAATTCAGGGCTTACTGAACATGGGTAACGAAGCTTGCCTATAGAAAAGCTCGCAACTTCTTAGAAATAGGACCAAAAAACTTATTGGAGTGTCTACTCAGGTGTGGGGTACAACCGAACATGCACCCCTTAAATTACAACAATTCATTTCTTCTGTATTTGTTGATGAATAAAAAACCAAAAAATTAGTTATATTTTGTTCCATGTCTCTGCCCATCTTTCTTCTTTATGACTCTCTGCATACAGTTTTTACTGCTCAATAATGCAGAAAAGTTGTCCATAAAAATGGCTCAACGACTTGCTCTTCAACAATAGAAGAGACAATACTTTTGTCTTGCCGCTTCTTCTCTCTGGAAGCCTCGATTTTCTTTCTTGTAGATGACTATTTGCTCCATGATGACTCTTTCGATTTTCTTTCTTGTAGACTATTTGCTTGCTCCATGACGACTCTTCTTCATCTACTGACTTTGTTGGTCTGGCTGGAATATGCTTCTTCGATTCACATAACTTCTTATCTCTTTGCAAATCTCTTTAGAAATGCTAAAATAAATCTCATCACCATGCTTAACATATTTTTTCTCTTCAATTTACCTTGTCTTGGATTCCCTTGTTCTCGTGTCATTTCTTAGAGTCGCAAATTCTAACAAAATAACTATACCAATATTGAGTTAGCTAAACTCAATAAGATGCAATACATTCTTCCAAGACAAATACTTTCTCATATCACCAAAGCAAAATAACTTTAACAATTTACACTTACACAAACAATTATTTTTATCAATCTCTTCTTTCTTTTTAAGACTGATAAT
Organism: Picea mariana; assembly: GCA_032191745.1. Classification (NCBI taxonomy): domain Eukaryota; kingdom Viridiplantae; phylum Streptophyta; class Pinopsida; order Pinales; family Pinaceae; genus Picea; species Picea mariana. The sequence goes on along the minus strand of JASDQU010332404.1, from coordinate 26,953 downwards.
GATCTTGCTTAATGACAAATCTTTAAATCCTTTCTGATGAAAAATCCTTCTAGCCTTTCTTTTGATATGGCCTCCTTTAAAAAAAAAATCCTTAAATTTTTTTGATGAAAAATCCTTTTAACCTTTCTTTTTATATGGCCTCCTAAAAAAATAAACTAAAACACTCCTCTTTTATAATTCAGATAAAACACTTTATTTATGATGACCGAAACTTAAAATAAAACTCACCTCTTTTTGGCTTTACACATCATTTAAAAAAAAAGACAAAATACTTCTCTTCTCATGTATTGTGAAGAGTCTGAGTCTTGAATTTTAAAAACTTGTAATAAAATTATAATAAATACTTTACTTTATCCTGGTTCGCGGCTAGATTCTACAGCGCATTCCTAAGGACTCCCTGCAGCGTGAAGTTCCTTGCTTCCATACACTCCTTGCTTGGATTCGTGAAGATTCCCTGCAGCGAATAAACGTATCCATACACTCCTTGTTTGGATTTGGGATTCTTCAGAGGATAATAAACGTATCCATCGGCTTCTAGTTGACTGTTCAGCGACCGGCCTTTAATGTCCGTGATTTTCTGTTAAGCTGAGATCTTCTACTTGCGGCCATTATGACAGCTCGTGGCTCCCCACTTTCCTCGCGATTTTCCATATCCTTGAGAGTATTGATAAACAACTGTTCTACTCTGTTATGCAGCGGCAGTTTCAACAACGATTTATTTTCTCTAAACCAGAGTGATTTCTATATCCCTGGGTCCTTGGGCTCTCCAGTGATGGAGTGAGGCCCAGACCTACTCTGAAACTGTGAAAAGATTAAGCAGAGACAAATTTGTTAGTTAAATAAAAAACAACTATTTTGGGATTCTTTCCAAAATATGATATGGGATATTGATCCAGTCTGGGAGAGGCGGCGCACCATCATGCTCAAACCTGAACGGTGGCCATATTCCTAGAGTTAGTTGTACCAGGACATAAGCTTTACCTGCCATGCAGTTTATTAAAGCTAAAATATAGTAAACATTCTAGTTATTTGAACTCCTTTCAGTGTCGATTCTCCACGTCTTCCTTTTGCAAGAAAAATTATGGACACTTTGTATGGTGTGCATTTATGTATGTTAGGACATTCTTGGATGCCAGAGCTGGGCTAACAGATTCTGCCTGGTTACTATGGGTAGTCACAACATATGACCTTGCATATATAAGTTTCCACTTTATTAAATAGATAGCTTTAGTTTGTTTGTTTGGCTTGGGCAAGAAGTGTGAGTTGGTTCCACTTTCAAATCTTTCTAATTTGTTATTTTTGAGTAATAAAAATTACTGTTTCTATGGCGTTTATCACATGCATGATTTTTTCACGAGTTATTGTTAATTATATGAAGTCAGTCGTTTTTAGAGAGGGCCAGGATAGATGTGGTTATATCCGGTGCGAGCGGGGAGTTCTTTGGAAAAAACTGTCTATATCAACATAGATTTTGTCATGATTTTCATATTGAAGAAGAGTAAAATGAGAAAACAAAAGTGACTTCTGGATCGAATCTAAAGGAACTAGTCTGGATTTGGCTATATTGAACTTTTCTGATAGATAGTCTCTAACAAATGATCCATTTTGATATTTTGTGATTTGCTTACAACTAGGCTATCAATTCCTTGAATTTTTGTTGAAACCTGATGTGAGAATTGATGTTAGACTTGCAGTGTAACTTTGAGTCAAGAATGAGGATATGTTAGACTTGCAGTGTAACTTTGAGTGATGATTAAGACCAAGAATAGCCATATAATAAGTGTTTTCCTCTGCATCAATGCCATATATATTTGCATTATATTTTATTGTTTTTTCACAAACTTGTTTGCACAACGGATTTTATTTTAAACATACTGGAAATTTATTGGCACCAATACCTTTCCATTATCACTAACCTAGTGAAGCTTCATCACTCTCATACATCTTTGTAAAATAAATCCTAAGCATAAATCAAACTTATTAACCTTCACCCACATAAATTATAAAAAACATTACTCACTATGTGCAAGGAACATAGTAGAGAACGAACCTGCACAAACATTATAATTTTAATTTCAAATTCATGAAATATTGAAAAAAAAATTATTGTCTGCCCATTTTACTAAGGGCAGGTTTTCCATGGCATATCTACCTTTTCTATAAGGTAGTGTGTTTTATATAGTATCCAGGTTCAAACAATTGAAATAATGTTCTTTAAGTAAGCATATAGGGTTTCATTTTCTTTTGTCTGGTTCCATTCCCTACTCATTTTTTTCGAAAGACTTTAAGTATGTCAAAATCATGAATGCAACTGCTCTGTGCACGCTCGGCCTCTATGCTACCAAGTCTAGCTGAACCTATGAATTTAGTCGCAGAGGCACAGCAGCTCCAACTTGCTCCAAAGGTGAATTTCCAGTAATTTAATGAATTTATGTGACTAAAATACTCATGGAAACCCAGCATGAATAAAAATCAAAGCACGTTCTTTCGGCCTTCTGAAACGCCCCATGAATAAAAGTCAAAACACGTCATTTCGGCCTTCTTGGCAAGGACTTGTTGCTCAACAATTCCCCTTTTTATATATTTCCTTTTTATATATTTTTTTAGCTTGGAAAGGGTCACAATCAGAAATATAGGATTTTCAGCATTAGATTCTTTCAATGAAAAAACTTCATCTCACAGTCTGACTAACAAATATTTTCGGAATGTGGATGGAACAAGTTCAATTTACACATACAATAGCTCGAAATCAAAATCGCCTGTATAAATTACCGGTTAGAAAAAATAAAATTGAATGAACAGTTAAAGTGATGCGGTATACTTATTATTGAAAAGAAGGTTTGACACGTAATTCACATCAAAATCTATACATCAACCAGACTTGCGATTCGCTCCTAATCCCGCCCACCCAGATCCGAACCAGAATGGTCAGCTTCTGAAATATTGTTGTGTACCTGGGATTGGGCTCTCATGAACGGATTCTTTATACACACACAAATAACTTGCAGCTTGTAAATTTGGTCTCGAGTGTGCCCAAATATTTTGTATGACGTTGAAAACCGTCAATGCCCGTCTCCGGGGCCTGGACTGGAAACCGAACCCAGCTTGCGCTTATTGCTCTTTTTCTGCTGCACGTGATCATCTCCATGGCTGTGATGGGATTCKATGATCTCCTGAGATTTAGGCCSGATCATCTGCATGTGAACGACCCCGGGGCTGTTACTGGAGGTGGAGAGCCGCCGTTCAGTGACCATGGAATTAACATTAGGACGGGGTCCKGTGGSTGWTTCTGCGCCCTTCGGTAGTAAATTGAATACRCCATCGGCCTTGTTCGATGCAGGCAATTCAATTTTCTTTGTCTTTTGGACAATCGGGCTTAGCCTGAACGATAWCTTSGTGTTCTCGGGATCAAAGGCCGACGGACTGTCGGRTGCAATAAATCGGCTATTCTTAGCCAGTAATCTACCGCAGCTACAGCCTGCAATGAGCAGGAGCGACATCATAATCAGGAGAGCCATTACACAGCTCTTCATCATAATGCTCAGTGTTAGTAGATGAACGATATGATGTGAGAACGAAGTACACTGTCAACAAAAACGATATGATATCTGATGGATCAACAGGATAAGAGAATGCCAGTTAGTATGGGAAAGCACTAACTCTGAAAATCAGAAGACTTCGTCTGAGAAATATGCGAAGCAATGCGATTACTTATAAGCCGGGCAATCGCGACAGTAAACTCGCTCACCGCCTTCTCCGACGTGCGTGCGTTTTGACTGCGATAATGCAGAGGCTTCCGGATGGGAAGACCTGCCATGGTCCCATTGAATCGTTTCACTGGCTTTGAATAATGTTTCGACGAATTTCAAGTGTATTGACCAGCATGTGCATTCTCGTCGCTACTACAAGCATTATCGAAAAAGCCATTCGTTTCACTGACTTTGAATAATGTCCGATAACTACTCGAAGGCAGTTGGGCGGCCGCCAGAGTCGACAGGAAATTTGTAATCACCTCATGGTATTTTGCAAAAGAGTCCAATAAAAACAATTCCAATTCCAGTTCAAAAGTTCAGTCCAAAACCAGAGGATTTCCTCTTCGAGCATGACTTCCGCCTACTGAGATGATGTGATTCGCACGAAATTTCATTCAACGAATGACCTTAGCATGGTGATTTACTTTTCAAACAATTATAATTCAAAAGTTGAATGGAAAACCAGAGGATTTCCTCTTAAAAATGACTTCCGCCTACCGAGAAGATATGATTCGCACGAAATTCCATTCAACGAATGACCTCAGAATTTTCTTCACAACAATAAATCTATAGCTTGAGTCAAAACGTTTCTTCACAACAATTTTACGGATCCGAAGGAACAAGACAAAGTGTTTGAGGAGGCCCCTACTTCTTCAACTCAACGTGCCTTCATATTCGATTCTGGATATAAATGTTTTCTCTCGAAAAAAAATACTTTACACTGAATTCTTGGAGATGGATAATTTGGACACTTGGATCCTTTTCCAAAATATATCAGGTCACAAAGGCAACCATGTATATTTTCTATGCTAGAATTTGTGTTTATATAAACGTCACAAATGCGCTACTTGAGTCGATAGTAGTTTTATACTTGAATCGATAGTAGTTTTATACTTGGATGAAGAATGGATTCAACCTCTTAACTACGAGAACATTCCCTTTCGATGCAGGAAATGCCATGTCCATGGAAATCTTTATATAGATTTCCCTCTAAATGCACCTATTCAAGGGAATAAAGCTAAGGAGGAAATAGATCCAAAAGGCTTTACCAAGATCTAGAGAAAAATGAAAGTTGAAATATGTCAACCTAAGCATCACGTAGTCATACCAACAAATAAATCTACCAACAACTTTAAGATCATAGAAGGAGGCTAAAAAAAGAGATAGGTCAAGGGAAGGAACAAACAATGGTGAAAGAGACAGTGATGAAGGAAACCTAATGATTTTCTTCAGTTTTAGAAGAGGAATATGATCTATATATGAACTAGGATAAGGATCTAGAGGAAATTTTAGTAGATCTACCAGCCCTTAAAGACACCCATGGTGCCTAGAAAATCAACAACCTCACCATCTTCCAATTGAGGAAGATTAAGATAGATTTGGTGAAAGGAAAAGGGGAAGGATATAGCATAGGTCAGGAGCAGCAATGCTAGGGAACATGGGAATCAAGAGTAACCCCCTTAAGGCCTAGAAGAAGACCTTAGGAGAGGAAAAAAAATAAAGGAATAAAACCATACCACCAAAAAATTGAAGAAGCAAGAGCCCTAATGGTTGATTCAAGACAAGTGGTATGCCTTATAGAAAAATATTTCCCCTCTCAACCCAAGTGTTGATTATCAATATTAAATCCTATAATATAAGAGGAATGAATTCCCTGTCAAAACAATGAATGCTAACAAAAAGGATCTCCCTGGAGAAGGATTACATTGTCCCACTTCAAGAAACCAATTGTGATGATGGAAACATTATAATAATTACAAAGAGAATATAGCTTGGATGTCAACTAGATGGATCACTGCAAAAGGTGATTTTGGAGGAGTTGCTACCCTTTGGGACCCCAAAGCCACAGAAATGGAGGAATTTTCTTCCAAGGATAGGTTACTCACCCTAAGATTCAAAGTGAAAAACTCAGGAGAAGAATGATACATTACAAATTCTTATGGTCTAAATCCTCCCAGTCTAAAAGGAGGATTCTTGGATGAAATTATCCTGCTAGGATCTTCCTTGAAGCATCAAGTATGGATCCTAGGAGGTGATTGTATTATGACCAAGTCTTCATTAGAAAAGAAAGGGGGTCTATGGAGGTTAGATCATGAGAATGTATCTTTCGAAGAACTTATAGAAAGGCTCCATCTAGTAGACGTCCCCACAAGGAATGGTCTCTTTACATGGAATAACAAAAGGGGAATTGAACACAGGATTGTTGTTCACCCTGAGAGGTTTCCTCTATTTTAACAAGGCCTTTAGTCCAAACAGGGTCTTTGTACATCTTTTCTACCTATCATGGCTCGCATCATTGCCCCGTCATCCTGGAATGGTACCCAATTTGGAAGCAAGGGCCTATTCTATTTTGATGTGAAAAATTCTAGCTTGACCATCTAGATTTTCTTCCAAACTTGTTAGCATGGTGGTAAGGCCAAAAAATTATCCACAGGACCAAAATGTGTCAGTTACAACAAAGATTAAAACATGTTAGGTGGTGCTTCAAGAAGTGGAATGAAGAATTATTCAGTAATACCTTCAAAGAGATGAGGAAACTAGAAAAATAAATGGAGGATATCCAACAAAAAGGAATTCATGGGAACTACTCATTAAAGATCATTTCTCAGGAGGCCGAAATCATAGAATATTTGGCGAAAACATACATGCAAGAAGAGATATTATGGAAGAAAAAATCTAGGATACATTGGCTTAGAGAGGGGGACAAGAACACTAAGTTCTTCCACAACACCCTAATCCAAATAGGTACAAAAATATAATTGTATCCATCAAATTTTCGGATGGAAGAACCAAAGTTAAACAA
>JASDQU010332400.1:0-12801 GCA_032191745.1 Picea mariana | reverse complement strand
GGAAATCCTTTTGTCCCACCTTTCCTTTTAACATTTGAAGTCTTCAACAGAAACCTCCATAATTTTTTATTTGAATCAGGGGCACCCTCTAATGTCATGTCATCACCTATCTACAATAAATTAAATGAAGTCACACTCAAAAGTAATAAACAAGGTATACAACTAGACATAGCTCAGATAAAATTCATTGGAGAACTCAAGGGTGTCATGATCAGAATGGCCACACACCTGAAATTTGTCCAAGAAATTGACATCATTGTAGTGGATATACCAGAATATTATAGATTGCTACTTAATCCAGATTGGTCTAAGAAGTTGAATGGATACTTTAGCACAAACTGGGATCACCTCTAGTTTCCATTAAAGGTACACACAAACATGATTAGGATCGATAGGGAAAGGTATCTCAAACATACTATCATCAATTTAGAAGCCCTCAAAGAACCCTCATCGTCATATTTCACTATGCTAAGAAACCATTACTGCGATTATGAATTCGGAAATTTCTCCCCTCTCTCATCTGATGTACCTTTTACTCAAAACTCTGAAATGACCTTTCAAGAAAATCTACTGGTAGCGGTGGAAGAAACCCTCTACTGTCAAGAACCTCTGTTGGAAACCAGAGACAAAATAGGTGTAGAGGAGGAAGTTAGTAGGCATGGAGAAGCTTAGGAGTTTTGCTCACAAGTTTGGACCCTGTACTTTGATGGGTCTAAATCGCAAGAAGGGTCGGGAGTGGGATGTATCCTCATTGACCAAAAGAGGAAATAAAATTTCTTGTCTTGCAGATTAGAATTTGAATGCACTAATAATACTTTCGAATATGAAGCTTTAGTGCAAGGACTAAATAAATCCATAGACTTAAACGTTAAAGAACTATAGGTTTTTGGGGACTCTAAAATTATCATTAGGAAAGTAAATAATACTATACATTGCAACTCTCCCCACCTGATAAATTACCAATAGGAAGTGCACAGGCAAATAGGACATTTTGAGGCCTTCAATGTTACAGCGATCCCCAGGACAAAGAATACTCTTGCTCACTCCCTATCCACTGTTGCATTGAGGCTATCCCCTTTAGAAGACTATGAAGCCTCCCGTTTCACTGTGGAACTACTCTACAAACCCTCAGTTCCCAACAATATCTCTAATTGGAAGGTCTTTGAAGGAGATGAACAGATTATAAACTTCCTAACCAATCAGAAAAATTTTAAAGACCTGGCTATTGACGATGAAGTATTCCAAGAGAAACTAGTAGAAACCGATTCCCATGACCAAAGAGGTGAAATAGATCACTCTAGTAACAAACCAAAGTTTCACATGATACCGAAAGGGGTAGACAATTTGGAGTGTAACGTCCTCGACCATCATCCCCACTGTCGGGCAACGCTACTATGTGGAACATATACACATATATTTATAAAGAATATGCATTAAATCAAATTAACATATTTAACATGGATTTACTGTTGTCATATAGACTTAAAAAGAATTAACAACAATTCAAACTTGCAACGGAATACATGATAACATTTCAAGACACAAACATGAATCACATATAAATTAAGTATAGAATTAATACTTATCTTTTAAACTAGTGTAACACCACCAACTGCATGCATACCTTCCACGAACCTCCTAGCCTTAGACTGCACTACTCATAACTCTCAGCAGTAGGTCACCCCCGAGTTGGGACTAAGCTCCACCGGGAAAGGGAATCCTAGGATAGGCAAGGTCAATAGGAGGAGACATGGTTTTTGAGGAAGGATTCTCTCCTAGGAGCCACTTATGCCCACTTCTCATAGACTCTCATTCCCCACATGCCTATCCCATCCCAGGAGTAGGCACCTTCATTGTCACCAAGACAGTCCTTCGGCTACTAAAACTCCCTTGCCTTGGGCTTCAGCAACAGGCCGAACTAGAATTCTCCAAGCTCTGTGGTAGCTACAGCACCCCCTCCAGAAGTTCTCATTTCCTTCGCACACTCTCTCACTTGGAGAGAGTCACTCACAGGCCTAACAACCTGCCTCTTCAACCACAACCACCTCCCTCAACTGGAGAGAGTGTTGCACACAGGCCTCACAACCTGCTTCTTCAACACCATTCTAGCACAAGGAGTACCATAGTATGGCTCAGCAAGGAATGGATGATGGTAGCCAATAACACTCATCCAAGGGACCGCATGGCCACAACAACCCATAGTTAAAACACACACGTCATAGACAATTGTGGTATGCTCAGGTTTCATAAAAGATAGCAACCCAGACAGTTAAGCATGAACTCGGATTTACATAATGGATAAATCGGGTTCACAGGACACACATGAGACACAACTCTTTCCACGGTTTTGCCACTGTTTTTCAGATGCATGACAAGGAAATTATACAAAGTTCTATGATGGAGGCCAAAACTAGAGACCAGGAGAAATTCACGAGAATACACCAGTCAGTCACAGAGGTCTCACGGTTTTGGGTTTCAGAGTTACATGAGGTATGAAGCGATCAGACGTAGAGGTAACATGGTTCAGGTTGCAGACAGAAGAATGGAGGATGAACCCCCATCACAGCTCCATTATTGATTTAAATTGCATGTGCCTAGGCCGACACATGTTGCCCATGAAGCTGCATGCACTCCATCAAGTATGCATTCCCTTTTTCTAGGAACTTAGGATAAAAAATATACCTTTCACACCACTTTCGAATAATAATAAATTATTATTTAATGAGTTAATCCCTCAATATTAGACCCTCTTCCAACTTTTCAGCCCCCTCTCCCTTACCCATTCTGTGGAAGCTTAGTCCCCCATCACTCTTTCTTTGTGGTCGTTTGGCACACAACAATTTTTATATATTATATTAATGATCTGCATAAATACATATACAAAAATTAGGCTCCTGGCCTTAACACTTAGGCTCTCCGGCCTAATAAACACATAAGCCCCCTAGCTTATCAATAATCAGCTCACCAGCCTACAAAACATGATTACAATTCATAATATCACCGTGGCACTATCGGGGGATATTACAATCGCCTCCCCTTATTTTTGCACTATCCTCAGTGCAACTTTTACACAACATCAACAAGATTTTATAAATTTTCAAAAAGATGTGGGTATTCTGCCCACATAGCATTGTCATGCTCTCAAGTCGCGTCCTTAGGATTGTACCAGGTCCACTAGACCTTTACAAGCCCTATGGATCGATTCCGAAGCTGTTTTATTTTCCGATCCAATATGGGCACAGGATGCACTTGCAAGACACCTTCTTGCTCCACCTGAATCACATTCCAATCAATTACATGATTAGCATAAGGTATATATTTCTTAAGCAATGAAACATGAAACACATTATGTACATTCATGGATTCAGGTAATGCAAGAATATATGGAACTGGACCAATCCTTTCTAGGATTTCAAATGGCCCACAAAATATGGTTGCCAACTTGGAGAAACTTCCCATCTTCAGGAAACTTCTGTTAGCTTTCACTTTCAGGAAAACATGGTCACCCACTTTAAACTCTTTGTGGGTTATGTTCTTATCAGCATAATTGTTTTGCCTGTCTTGGGCATCCTTTAAATTCTGTTTAATTTTTAGCATTTGTTCTTCCATTTCCTTGAGCAACTCTGGCCCAATTACTGACCTATCAGCTAGATTATCCTAGTTTACTGGAGTATTTCACTTTCTGCCATAAAGTGCTTCAAATGGGCTCATCTTCAACGATGCTTGATACCCATTATTGTAGGCAAATTCTACCAAGTGTAGGTAGTCTTCCCATTTCGATGGTTTGTCCATCACATACATCCTCAGTATGTATTTTATTAATCAATTCACCCTACTCTGTCTGCCCATCTGACTCAGGACGATAGGATGTATTGAAGTTCAGATTCATTATGAACCCCTTGAATAACCCTTTCCAAAAATTGGAGGTAAATTTCGGGTCTCTGTCAGACACAATTGTCTTAGGAATTCTATGCAATCATGTTATTTCCCTCATGAAGATATCAACAACGTCTGTTGCCTTGTGAGTAGTCTTTAGTGGAATAAAATGGGCATCTTTCATAATCTTGTCCACTACCACCATGATTGAATCATGTTGCTTGCCTGTTCTGGGAAATCATGTGATGAAATCCATTGTCACTACTTCCCACTTCCACTCAGGAATGGGTAAAGGCTGCAACAACCCTGGTGGGTGCGGATGCTCAGCTTTAACCTTATGACACTCCATACATATGGTGATGTATTCATCAATCTCTTTCTTCATACCTAGCCAAAAGTAATGGCTCTTGATTGTTGCCACATTTTTTTGATATCCAGGGTGCCCAGCATAAGGCACATTATGCATTTCATTCAAAATCATAAGTTTTAATTCCTGAACATTAGGTACATAAATTATGTTCTTGTACAGAAGTATTCCATCGGCTTCCAATTTATAATTCTCCACTTTCTGTGGCATCTTACCTTGTTGTAGCTTTGCTACCAAATCCCTGTACTGCAAATCTGTATTTCCAACCTCCAAAATTCTACTTTTAATATCAATTCGGTACATTCTAATGGATGTAGCATGTAATTCGTGTACTCTCCTGTTGAGTGCATCAACCACTTTATTTTCCTTCCCTTTGATATGCTTGATATCGAAATCGTACTTACAGAGAAACTCCATCCACCTACTCTGTCTAGCGTTCAAGGTTGTCTGATCAAACAAAAACTTCAGAACGTTATGTTCTATTCTTAGTTCGAACCTCCTTCCTATGAGGTAATGTCTCCATTTCTTTAGAGTGTGTACTATGGCTGCCAACTCCAAATCATGAGTAGCATAGTTCTTTTCATGCTCTTTCAACTTTCTGGATTCACAACAGATTATGAATCCATTATGACTGAGGAATCATCCCAGTCCTTCATTGCGTGCATCTTTTCACACTACAAAGTCTTCATTCGGATCTACAATCCTCAAGATTGGAGCACTAGTTAACAGTTGCTTCAATTGCTGGAAGCTTTTCTCACATTCCTCTGTCCACTGAAATTTATTCTCCTTCTTTTGCAAGGAAGTGATAGGGCAAGCTATCCTCGAGAACCATGTAATAAACCTTTTGTAATAACCAGCTAGACCCATAAAGGATATGACTTATGTCACGTTCTTTGGCACTAACCATTCTCTAATGGCCTCAATCTTCTTAGAATCTACAGCTATCCCATCCTTCGAAATAATACGCCCCAAGTAATGGATATGCTCCTAATAAAATGAGAACTTACTCAACTTCGAATATGGTTGGTGCTCTCTTAGCACCTGCAACACCATCCTCGGATGTTGTTCATGCTCTTCCTCTGATTTGGAATACACCATAATGTCATCAAGGAAGACTATGACAAACTTGTCTAGATAGTTCCTGAATACACCATTCATCAGGCACATAAAAACAACAGGTGTGTTTGACAGCCCAAATGGCACCACTGTGAACTCGTAATGACCATACCTTGTTATAAAGGTGGTATTTCTCATGTCTTCATCCTTTATCCTTACTTGGTGATATCCCGATATAATATCTATCTTCAAAAATATCTTCGCATCCTACCACTGATCAAAGAGGTCATCAATCCTCAGTAGAGGATATTTGTTCTTTACAGTTACTTTATTCAATTGTCTGAAATCGATGCACAATCTCAGCATCCCATCCTTCTTCTTCACGAACAGGACTGGGGCACCCCAAGGTGACATGCTTGGACATATATACCCCTTCTTCAAAATCTCTTCAAGCTGCAATTGCAGCTCTTTCATCTCTGGTGTACTCATTATGTAAGGAGATTTTGACACTGGAGAAGCTCCAGGCATCAAGTTTACAGAGAATTCAATATCTATTTTCGGAGGTAGTCTGAGTACCTCCTAAAATACATCTTCACACTCTTTTAGTACCGCCCGATATTCAATCTTTGAGATCTCATCCTTATATGCTTCCTCTACATGGGATACAAATAATTGACAGCCTTTCCTATAGCACTTCTTCAGCTGTGTTGCTGAGATTTCTCTGATAGCAACAACTTTAGGAATTCCTTGGACTATTTTCTGATTTCCTTACTCATCCAGGCAAGTGAATTCCTTGTTTTGACAGTCCAAGATGGCATGGTGCTAGTCCAACCAGTCCATCCTAATTAGACAGTCATAATAAGCTAAAGGAAGAACATTCAATTCAGCCTTTGTGCTCAGTCCATTCATGTCCACTAGATAAGACTTAACTAACTCAATGACTTTCTTCTTGGTTCATGTATCTAGCTGCACTAACCAAGACTTTTCATGTTTGCTTCTCGACAATTGAAAACTTTCCATCACTCTAGGATCCATATAACTATGGTTAGCCCCTGAATCAATTAAAATAGTGAAGGCATGGTTGTTGATCATACCTTCCACTTCAATCATGTGCGACTGATATTCAACTTTATTGTTTTCGAGGGCTGCATAGATCCTTGGTATTCTACTGCCCATGTCCTCCACTATTTCAGTTGGTTGTACATTGTGGACAACTCTCACTTTATCATTTCTGTGGGGGAAATATCTGTACCTATGGTTCCCTTTACAATCCCAACATTCCATAGGTGGTGATATTGACATTTTCCCACCCACTTCAACGTTCCCGGGCTCTCTAAAATATGTCTTTCCATGCGGATTGTTTCTAAAAAAGGTTGGCTCAGTTCCCTTCTTCCTCTTATCCATCTTGAATTTCTTCTTTTCTTCCCAAGTTTTTCGAAAAGTAGGCTTCTCTCCTTATTGCTCATATAAGCATTTCTCCCTTCTCCTAGTTTCTTCCATAGTATTAGGATCGTCATATTGAATCTTTTCACCAATGGAAGGTGGAAATCCACTTAGATACCTCTGAATCTTGATAGTCTTATCCTTGATGAATGAAACATACTTCAGCAATTCCAAAAATCTTTGCTTGTATTCATCAATGGTCATGCTGCCCAACTTGAGCAAAAAGAACTCTTTCATCTTTCTGTCATAATATATTTTAGTTAAATATTTCTTCTTGAAATATCTCTTGAATTATTTCCAAGTGATATCTTTCTCTCTAATGTGTTGCACCTGCACAAGATGATCCCACCACATGGATGTCTTTCCTTTCAGTTGATACATATAAATTATTCCTTCTGCATGAGAGGAATAATTCTGTAGTTGGAAATATTTCCTCATGCCAAGAAACCATGTTTTAGCATCATCCTCCTTCTTATGTTCTCCATCAAATGTAGGAGGCTTAATCTTGTTCATTTCTCCCTTCAGTTTATCCACTCCAGATCTCCTGTGCTTTCTGGTAGGAGATGGGATTGAACTTCTACGTGCCTCCTTATTGGAGTGTTTCGGGGAGTGATGACGATGCCTACCAACACTTCTTGATCTCCTTTTCTTCTCAGGGATCCTGCGACTCCTTGTTTTGCTTGAGTCACTCTCCTTATCCAATTTCTTTTCGATCCTTTCCAGACTCTTCATCAACTTTAAGTTGAATTATTCCTATTGTTTCTTATCTTTCATGAGCTTTTTGTTATTTGCTCGATGAGTTTGGGCATATTTCTGCAATCTTTCAATGATTTTCATCATATGCCCTTCCTTATCTATCTCTTCTCCATGCCCATTGGAGTTCGACCCTTGAACTCCCAAATGAACATCCATTATGTTTGCTTCATCCTCGGAACTCGAAGTAGTCTATGCCTATTCCATTTCTTTACACTCAGTGGAAACTCTATTTGTTCTGGCACTCATTAACTTTTGTAAACACAATGTGCAGACAACCATAATTTGTCATGCCATTATTCCTTAACAAATCCCACAACATTCATAAACAAATCTGATTCAAGAAAACGTTCAATTTTCATTCTCTGTTATTCTCGTTCAATTAAGAATCCCTGTAGATTTCTTCTTTCAGAGTTGTGCTCTGCTGATTTTTTGGGCACTATCCCCTTTCTCTCAGTCCCCAACCCATGCGACCATGGGTCATGATCAAGCGCTATATCAATAAGAGTGTACTTGGGCCTTCGGACTCAAAATTTTTCAAAGCGTAATACGACAATCACTCAGAGTTCTGAGTTATCGAATTCGTGCAGTAGGGTGGATCAACGGTCCACGTCTAGCCAACATCCTACGGATGACACTCATTATGGAACCTTAGGCGTCTAAGTTTCGGGACTTCGGGACTTCAGAAGATTTCACATCTGCACACCCTGAACCATTAATCTCCAAACACTTCCACGTCACCTCAGGTGACGTTATTACATTACATCACTTAATGTTTTCCTAATTGCGGGGGCATGCAATGGTGGTTTGGAGTAACTTGAATTTCATCCCACAATTCTCCTAATGCTGACACGAAACCCTTCAGTGAAACCACGGTTTGGATTGCGGGACCACCTTGGAGAATTCGCTTCCATGCAACTTGGGTCCCCGCAATGCCTTCTGGCCGTTGATCTTGATGTATCGTCATCAACGCCACTGTGGGTCCTCCAACCTTTAACTATGTTATGTAACCTCAGGCCCCACATAGTACATTCGTCACCAACTAAGGCAATGACACATGGTAGGCCTAGAAAGGTCCACGTCACCCTAAGCGATGTCATTTCACTAGCAAATTTGGGTCATTTTACGACGTCTATTTCTACGCTCTTGCGACGTTATGTCGTGGATATTGTGAAGAATCTTGAGTCTTTCAAATGTCATATTATAGAACATGGAAATTTCAAAAAATTGGAGTTATCGTCACAAGCGCGATGACCGTATGGAACTTCTCACAATTGCAAAAAAAAAGAACTATCGTCGTCAATATGACGATATAGGGAAACTAAGTGAAACCAACTATTCATCGCAATTACGACAACACTTTTTCATGGTCTATATAGCACATTCGTCGCAGGATTTTTTATTGGCCTCGCCATGGCGACGACATCTTTTCTTGATTTATATAGCAAATTTATCACTGGAATTTTTATTGTCGTCGAAATTGCGACGATAGCTTTTCTTGTTTTATATAGCAAATCCGTCGCAAGATTATTATTGTTGTTCTAATTGCGACAATAATTTTTTTTTATTTATGGGAAAATTCATTGCAGGAATTTTTATTATCGTCAAAATTGTCATCGAAATTCGTCGCAGGATTATTATTTTCGTCGCAATGGCGACGACAACTTTTCTTGATTTGTATAGAAAATTTGTCACGGGAATTTTATTTTCATCGAAAGTGCGATGACATATTTTCTTGATTTATATAGCAAATTTGTCACAGGAATTTTATTGTCGTCGAAATTACGACGAAAATTATTTATTTAAAAAAAAAATGGGCTAATTGTATGCTCTCAATATTGAAGGTATATATTATTTTTATGTATATCTATGTGAATAAGTGTATTTAGTACTAACATAATGTTTTACAAGACAATTCATGAATGCTACATTATGCATTTTCTATAAGATCCTAAAATATTCATGCTCAAGTACCAAAGGGAAATAAATGTACAATTCATGAATTTACAATTCATGAACGCATGTGTTTTGTCCTAACATGTCATGAAACTTTAGTCCATACAAGTACAAATTGAAAAAAAAATCAACATTAGCCCATTAACATTAATTATTCTATAGGATTATTGTTTGATTGTCGAATTTTTTTTGTGAGTCATGTTTGAGTCAGAAACCCTACCATATTGTCATTACATGCATCTAGTCTAACCATGTCAAATATCAGTCCATAAAATTACAGACTGAAACATTTCAACGTTCACCCCATTCACATGTCACTTATAAGCAGGGTCAAGTACATGAGTAGGTGCGCCTTATTTTTGGGTTTTTATAGAATAACCAAAGAATATTTCATTTTCAAATTCTTTGTTTGAGTCATGTTTGAGTCATTTTTTAGTCTATAAACCCTTCCATACCATCAATGCATGTGTGTTGTCCTAACATGTCATGAAATCTTAGTCCATACAAGCACAAATTGAAAACAAATTTAACATTGGCCCTATTCACATCAATTATTCTATAGGCTTCTTATTTGATTGTCGAATTGTATTTTCGAGTCATGTTTGAGTCCAGAAACCCTCCCATACCAGAAATGCATGTCTAGTCTAACCATGTCAAATTTCAGTCCATACAAGTAGAAATTGAATGTGTATTTTTTCTGATTTAATACATGAATGTGTAGAGGTATACATGGATGATTTTTCTGTGTATGGAAATACTTTTGATGATTCCTTGAAAAAATTGGAAAAAGTCCTAAAAAGATGCATAGAAACAAATTTGTCTCTTAGCAATGAAAAATGTTCCATGATGTTAACTGAAGGAATAGTATTGGGTCATCATATTTCATCATCAGGAATTACAGTGGATCCTACAAAAAATACAAATCATTGTGAACCTATCAAAACCAATCAGTCAAAAGGATGTGAGAAGTTTTCTTGGATGTGAGAATCTTTTTTTTGGTAGTTAACAATAAGTAGTGTGGGAAGTTTTGAACCTTCTACTTCATTTGTACTTTTCCAACAGTTTGGCTCTGGTAATCTCAATTGAGAGAGGCTTAGAAGTTTTTTGTTTCCTTGCATGTTGGTAACATGATTAATTTTGCATGCCACAACATCAATGGTTGAACTTTTGAAGTGAGAGGCCCTCTTCCGACATGGCAAAGAATGATCAAATAAATCATCATCGATCCCATTTAATTCACCCTTACTATATTTGAATGCAATCATTTGATTAATCTTTTCTAACCTTTGATGAGGACAATTTCGAGAGCATAATTTCCTTATTATATAATTTTGGGAGTATATTTAATAAATTATTATTTACTTGGTGCAAGGTTTGGCAAAGACTGATTCAGATGTGAATCATGGATAGTGTTTTTTTGGTGAACAACAGAAAATCTGTCCTTTGTCCATATTGAATTTGAAAATTAGTAAGTTTCATGGTTTGCTGGCTGTAATTTTTGGTAGTAATGGTAAATCCAAAATACTGAGACATGGGATGCCATCAAACAATAAATCTTACTTGCATAAAATATTAAAGGTTGATTGTGGTAAGCAAACTTTATGTCTCATTATCCTCATTTGCTAGAAGAGAATTTGGGGTTATTTCATTGGTCTATGCTTTTAATTTTCATCATTGCTTGAGAGATAGAGGAAGAGAAGCATGACTACTATATAGATCCTATAAAATTATCTACTACGTTTGTTAATGGATCATTTAAGGCTAGTAGTGAAGGTGACGACACTAAGACAGCTCCAAAATGGTGATGGGGGAGCCTCCTTCAGCTAACTTTAAGCATAGCTCTTTCAATCTTTCGCAACCTTGATTGATCTGTAGGATATATCTCAACATAACAATTTTTTCATAAATACAAGCCTAGGAAACGGTAGTGTCAGCAAGGAAAGGCAAGCAATCACTAACAACTCTTTAAAATGTTATCTAATTATTCAGATGAAAAACCTAGGGGTAAGGTCTTGATATGGGTAGTGAAACGTTTGCCCCTTTCAGTGTAGAGCACCTTGTTCAAGTCTTAATGGATGAGTTACAATGCACTCGCACAAAGGAATTGGGGGAATTTGATGGTTGAAAGGAAGATAATCAATCAAGCACATACGTCCCCTAAAGTTGTCTAGAGTCTAGGAGAGGGTGAGAATAGATAACTAGTGAAGGAGGAAACAGAGGTAAGGACTCAACATTTGAAAGTTGGAAGGAAGGGAAGGAATTGCATTAAGTTGCTAAAAGGAAAGCCTTAATTGGTCCTTGGGTTGGATGTCACAATGGAGTAGGTTGTGGGAATGATAACTAGAAACCTGACAAGTCGTTCCTATGGAAGGTTCATATTGAAGAAAAGCCTATTCGATCGGATAGAGAGATCTTGGACCCAAATGTTAGGATACTCACATGGTTTCCACACATTAGTAAAAGGTTGGTTAGTTTTCAATTATCAATTCAAAGTGGACACCATTCTAGTTTTATTGTCAAAATGGTGTTGTGGTACAGCCTCAATGATATTGAAAAAATGGATGTCAAAACTTGATCCAAGAATGGAAAGGGTTACCAAACAGTACATTTGGGTTAAAATTCCCATATTGGCATTGGAACTATGGTTTTTCAAAGCCTTTAAGACCATAGCTGACATGGTTGAGCAGTTTAAAACATCCCATATGTGCATTGTAGCCAAAATTTTAGTTGAGTTGGATGTCAAGGAAGAGTCGGTGAAGGAGATTCAGATCGTGGTGGGGCATTGTATCTACATTCAAGCATTGGAAGACAAAGAAGCTATGCATATTAAACTTGACGCTAGATGAATAGCATGAAACACAAGAAACATTGAACTTGACATTGGATCTCACATGAGACATTGTTATTTTAAAATTGTTGGATAACACTTAGGGTACTCACCATTCTTGTTGCCCTCGTGTGTTCCCTCATGTGCTCCCCTTTCTCCTAGTAGAATCACCCTCTTATTCCCTTGTGTGACCTCGTGTGCTCCCCTTTCTCCTGGCAGACTCGCCCTTGTGTGCCCTCGCATGATCCTTCTCTCCTCGCAGACTACCCTTTCTCCTCTCTTCGCAGAATACCCTTTCTCCTCTCCTCGCAGACTAACCTTTCTCCTCATAGAGGTCGCCTGCACACTCTATTCGAGCAGGGTATGGATCAGTGCACAGTATAGGTTGTGGCCGGGGTATGGATCGGGGATATGCATACACAAATGGGGGGATCTGTTTTTGTTAAAAGTATTTTGGTTTTTTTTTTTATTTATTTCTTAATTAAATATTTATAATATATAAATTATATGTTATATAATATAT
>JASDQU010332398.1:0-11884 GCA_032191745.1 Picea mariana | reverse complement strand
TTCATATGAGATGGTACAAACATTAGGGTTTCCGTCATTTTCATTTTTTATTTTTTTTAATGTTTTGGTATTTTTCAATTATTAACACGAGTGCCTAATCAACTATACCTTTTGGTTCTAGAGTGGTGAAAATGAATAGGGATGGGGCCCCTAGGGTGGGTCTCCTTGGAAGGGAAAATCACTAATGGAATGAAATGCAATTGGGATATTGGTCATGAATGAGATGAGAGGAAATGTAATGTGGTTAGGCATTTAGCATAACGAACCATAAAAATATAAGATTCAGGAATTCAAGGGTGTGGGTTAGAAGAAATTATGAAAATGAAGCATGAGGCATATTCTTTGAGATGCATACTATATGAACACCTAATCTTAAGGGGAAAGAGTGATAAGGGTGTTGTTATTCAATGGGGTACTAAAACCAAGGAAACCCATCAAGGTAAAGTGTTTCCGACCATCAATGACTGAATGCATGTGAAACAAAGTTAAGTTTCCTACTAAGTCAGGATGAGGAAACCCTAAAGGTATATTTAGAGGGGAAATATACGAATAAATGCAAAATATAGAAAGGGGATATCTACATGCCATTTTGAAGAAATATACTTGAGAGGTAGAGGCCATGAAACCTGTTATGTGAAATGGGGAAAATGATAGCTTTTTTTGGTGACTACTTATACACATAAATTAAAATACTTGGTGTGAAAGCACTCATGATTAAAATTTAAAAAAAAACTTCAATGATTTAAAAAATGGAGCTAATGAACTCACATACCTACTTGGAAAAGATGTCATGGAATAATTGGTCCTCAAATGAGGGTTTTGATGACAATGATCAAATGAGGGTTTTGATGACAATGATCAAATGAAGGTTTTGATGACAATGAAAAGGGTGAATTTTGTGAAAAGGAAAAGATGTCATGGAATAATTGGTCCTCAAATGAGGGTTTTGATGACAATGATCAAATGAGGGTTTTGATGTCAAATGAAGGTTTTGATGACAATGATCAAATGAAGGTTTTGATGACAATGAAAAGGGTGAATTTTGTGAAAAGAGGAAGAGCCGAGGTTCCAAGAGTGTGATTGATGTAGAAAATGGAGCTTCCGAGCTCCCAGATGGACCTCCAAAAGTTCATGAAGGTCTTATAAATAGGATGGGTCCCAAAAATCAAAATATTTTAGGTCACACAATATATTGTTATATTTTATATTTTAGGTCAACAATATAACTTTGTAACTTTGTGTATCACATAATGAATACAAATGTATACCAAGCATTGACAGGTCTGTTGATGAAGGCAACGCATTTTTTGGGGGTCTATTGTTCCTGGGTACTGGCTGGGGGGTTAGAGGAGGTGCCACAAGCCTGTGTCACCCGATAATAGGCGTGAATACTCACCTCTATACTACATTATGAGAGAGGGATAAAGATATGCATGCACAAATAATACTTACTGCTTCTTCTAACGCAGGCGAATACTACCACTCGGGCGATGGAATTTTTAATCCATAACCATGTTAGCGATGTTGAGATGGTCGCCTTGGTCTAAGGAAACCGTTGTTGGAATGGTTCAAAAGGAGATGCGTTCGAGTCCCGTTCTTGACATTCATCAGTTCTGTTTTTGTTATTTCCTATTCGTTTTGGTCGCCAAATTGCACATGTTTCATCCCATTGCACCTGCAATTGAAAATATGATGACTGCCAAACACCATAAAATGTTTTGTACATCCATTAAAATGCCCCGATAATGCAAAAGATTCCATGAAAAAGTACCTTAAGAGATCTCCACTATGAAGATGGCCATATGGCAGGTTCAATGTCACCTATTCCAATTACAGGGCAGATAATTTGCTCTTGTAGAATTTCATTTCTCTCCAGCCATGACTTCTCGCATTTTGACGCCTTTTAGTGCATGAGAGCATCCTTATTTGATCGAATTCAGGATTTTCAAGATAACTTTTACACTTGGGTTCCCTGGAATCTGCAGACTTAGCATACAAGTAAGATCTTGGACTAACTGCATAAGCATAGCATTGCGTACAGGAGTGGATTATGATTCTTCTATTCCAGAACAATGAAAATAATAAAAGCAATTGAAATAACAACAGGACTTGCACAACTAAGGCTAAATTCAGAAGTATGGAATATGATTGTTCATGGTAAAACAATAAACATGATAAGAAGCCCTGAAATAACAACATGTCTTGCAATGTCCATTTAGAAATGAACAGTATAGCCTTACATATTCTACCTTGGTTTATAATAAACAATAAACATGGAGCTGGATCAAAATAGGCTCAGAATCGAACCCTCTGCCCTGTAACTGCTATGCCACTCCCTGAAGCACTTGCATGGTTATCCATTTGGCTTGGTATGGTTTTCATGCAATTATCCATTTGGCTTCGCATTTGCATGGTTAACATTTGTGTCATGAGAATTATCCATTTGGCTTGGTCTCATCTTCTGAGATCTTTTACCTTCATGCATTGGCTGAAGGTTGAATCATCAACTTCCTAAAATAATGATAATAATATAAAGACATAAGTCATCATTTTCTGTGAGAGGGTTGAATCTTAAACTTCAAACTTTATCGCTGCATCAAATTACTTCAAACTTTATCTCTGCTAAGCATTAAGTTAAATGAAAAGAGAAATTTAAATAGATTTGCTTTTATAAGTATTGAGTTAAATGAAAATATACTTGCTTTTAAAAGTATTGTGTAAAAACAAAATTTCAAATAAGACGTTGCTTTTATAAGTATTGTGTGAAAACAAAATTTCAAATAAGACGCTGAAGACTTTAAACATTTGAATGATTTTTTTATTAAATTTCATGTCAAAAGAAAATTTCAAATAAAACGTGGAAGACTTTTAAATATTTGAATGGTTTTTTATTAAATTTCATGTACTATGTTGGGTTAAGATTTAAATTGAATATTGTTTATATCCTCAATGCTTCACACAACGTGAGGTTGGTAGAACTGGAACTTATGACATATGATGTGTACTTTCCATGAATTACCACCGAGTCCGAGGATATAAAATTATTGAAATATTTACTGATATTAACAATTGAATTGATTTTCACATATATTATTATTTATATATTTTATATATTAATTTATATATATAATTATATAATATAAATTTATTTATTTTTTAATTAAAATAATATTTAACTTTAATAATTATTATTATTTCATTCTTTTTGTCTCTGTAATCGTAATAGATAAATGCAATATGAATCATAATACCATATGGGTTTGCAATTTTTTATTATTTCAGCAGTTCAACTTGGACGACAAATCGAAGTGGTTTATTAGGTTTCCATTTTAAAAAGAAGCCCTGTTATCATAATAATACAATTGCATGTTAAATTCTTTATTATTGTGAATTTATGAGACCTTTATGTCAGGTGTTTCGAATTTCATTGTGAATTTATGAGACCTGTATGACAGGTGTTTGGAATTTCTATCCTTTATGTGGTATGCTCAAGTTATCCAAAAAAAAAACTTTCCATAAGAACATCTTTATTTTTTATAATTTTTTCACTATTCACATAGTACCATGCACATGTTGATATTATGGTAGCTTCGGGAGGTATGAGCCTCTATTGTGACCTTTGACAAGATTAAAATGTTCCGGAAGGAAGCAAAGAAATGAAAGTAACCCTAGACAAGATGTCGGCTGGAGAAAGATAATTAATATGAATTAATTAGTACCCAGAGAGAGAAGTCGGCTCAGGTAGTTAGTCAGGTTTACTATAAATACAGGGCGCCAATCTCTCATTTGACACACTTCTCAGAATTGCAGAGAGCTACTTCTGCACACTGCAGTCTAGTAGTTTTGTGCGCAAGTCCCGGGGAAGGTGCTACACTAGTTTTTGGGTGAGACTATCTGATCAGCTTGGTTACTTCTTGTTTGGTGCATTAGCCTTGCTTGGCTATTGGATTGCTACCAGAATTCTTCTCTTTGTCAAGGTCAAGGTGCTCGGAGGGTGTCTTCGGCCTATGGTTGGGTGACAAGGGTATTGTCAATGGTAAAATGAGCAAAATCCTTCATATTCTAACAGGTTATGGGCTCACACCTCCTTCATTCAGTCTAAACGCTGGAAGGAAACATAGCCGCTAGGATATTGAGCTCGCTGAGGAACTGTCGCTAGGGTTACTAGAAGGAGTAGCTTCCAAGACACTATCGCTAGGGTTATTAGCGGAAGTAGTTGCAGAAACCCTAAATCTTAGATCCGACACCTTGTGATGGAGCCTCTCGCTCAAGGAGAAGATATTCAGATGCACCCTAGTTCAATGCACCTTTTGGCTCTCTCAGAAGACAGAAACGTCAGAGTTGAAGTTTTGGATCAAGGCATGACCAACTACCAGTCAACCGAAGACATGAGTGAAACAATCAGTCTTCTACACTACTCAACATTCACAGGAACGATTGAAGATGACATGTGGATAATCGATAGTGGAGCTTCTAGGCACATGACGGGAGATCAAGCCAGATTCTCAAACCTAAATGAGAAGAAGACATTGTACAAGGTATATCTTGGAGACAAAAGCACTTACCTAGTCGAAGGATTTGGACAAGCCTCCATTAAGTTGAAATCAGGTAACAATGTTCATTTAAGCAATGTTTTTTATGTACCTGGTTTAGAAAAGAATCTTGTTTCGATATCTTGCCTAGACGACAAAGGAAACATAATAGCTTTCATGGATGGAAAAGTATTATCATGGCATAAAGACTCCAGCATAGGGAATGCTAGGGTTATTGGAAGTCATGAAGGAAACTTGTATAGACTACTAGAACGAAATGAAGAAGCTCTCGTACATGACGAAGTCAACCCTAATGAACTTTGGCATAGATGGTATGCTCATATTAACTATCAAGCATTACCCTCTCTCAGAAGAATGGTTGAAGGAATACCAGAATTGAAGTCTAAACATGAAGGAATTTGCAAAAGATGTGCCCTTGGGAAGAATATCAAGAAACCATTCCCAAGCAGCAACAACAGATCTAAGGAGATCCTAGATCTAATACACTCAAATGTTTGTAGTTCGATGCCAGTAAGATCTCTAGGAGGATCTCTTTACTACGTAATCTTCATAGACGATTATTCAAGAAAGACTTGGCTATATCTACTGAAGACAAAAGACGAAGTATTTAGCAAATTCCAAGAATTCAAAGCAGAGATAGAAAACCTCATGAACAAAAAGATCAAGACATTAAGAACAAATAATGGAGGAGAATACACCTCGAAGGAATTCTTTGCATTCTGCAAATCGCAGGGATTAGGAGGGAGCTAACTATTCCTCATAATCCTCAACAAAATGGTGTAGCAGAAAGAAAGAACAGATCTATTGAAAAAACCGTAAAAGCCTTACTAAATGATCAAGGTCTATCCATGTTCTTATCGGGAGAAGCAACAATGACAGCAATATATGTGCAGAACATAAGTCCTCGTCGTATATTAAAGGACATGACACCAGAAGAAGCTTTCTTAGGTAAGAAACCTAATGTGGAAAACTTAAGAATATTTGGATGCCCTGTTTACTCTCACATTCCCAAGGATAAAAGGAATAAACTAGAACCCTAAGGAAAGAAGGGGATATTAGTGGGATACAATGATTCATCCAAATCTTATAAAATATATATTCCAGAACAAGACAAAATCAAAGTAAGTAGAGATGTAACATTCAATGAAAAGATGGCTTTCAAGAAATCCATAGAAGAAACTATAGAAGAAGAAGAGATTGAAGAACCTAATGAAGAAAGCACAGAGAAAGAAAATGACGAAAAGGAACAACCTGATCATCCTATGGAACCATGTGGAAACATTGATTCATATATCGTACCCAACACCAAGAAACGACCAGCTTGGCTTGAAGCTACTTTACAAGATGCAAAAGGACTCAAGGTTTCAGAAGGAACATTCAGAAAGAGTAAAAGACCTAAAAGATTTTCAAGTTATGCAACATATATGATGAAGCTTATAGATGAAGAACCTACCACTTTTGAGGAAGCAGTTCAAAAGGAACAATGGAAAGAAGCTATGACGGAAGAACACCAATCCATTATGAAAAATGAGGTATGGGAAATTGTACCTAGTTGTAAGTCCATGGACACTCCTATGAATACGGATATAAGAAAAGTGAAAGATCCAGATTCTGATCCAGTAGATCCATCTCTATATCGACAACTAATTGGATCATTGATGTATTTGGTAAATACTCGACCAAACATTTGTTTTTCCGTGAATACACTAAGCCAGTTCCAGGTGGAACCGAGACATGAGCATTGGATAGCTACAAAGCATGTATTAAGATATATTTGTGGAACAATAAAATATGGTTTGAGATATACCATATCCAGTGATATACAGCTTCATGGATTCACAGACACAGATTGGGCAAGAAGTGCAAAAGACAGAAAGAGCACTTCAAGTATGTGTTTCAGCTTGGGCTCCTCTATGATATCTTGGGGCAGCAGGAAACATAAGTCTGTCGCACTCAACACAACAGAAGCAAAGTATATTGCAACATGTGAAGAATGCACATAAGCAATATGGCTAAGGAAGTTAATCTCCTATTTATTTGATCAAATTCCAGAATCGACCATAATATATTGTGATAATCAGAGTTGTATAAGATTATCAAAACATCATGTGTTCCATGAGAGGTCGAAACACATTAGATCAAATACTATTTCATTCGAGATAAAGTCCAGGAAGGAGAGGTAAAGCTCGAGTATATCCCCACAGATGAGCAGACAACAGACATCCTGACAAAGCCTCTATCCAGAATAAAGTTTGCATATTTTCGAGAGATGAGGATCATGGAAATAACTCCCTTAGTTGAAAGGGAAGAAATGAGTCTCCAGGTTGGGAATGAGCATTGAAAATATTATTGAAGACATTTATTTTCAAGATTGAAAAATAGTCCAGCCTGGGCAGATTCTTTCATGTTCGGAAAGTAGATTGAGATTTCTAACGGACAACGATTTCCCATTGTGGTTAACATGGTTGATGTATCATAGAAAATGACTTCCCATTATGGTTAACATGGGGAGTGGTCTAGGGAAGTCTCTCTTCTTGAGGGTTACTCAAGAAGACTGGTCCGCCTAGCCGAACAACGATTTTTCATTGTGGTTAACATGAGGAATGGTCTGTTTTGGAGGTTGATATAGGACAGTCTTTTCCTCTTGTGGTTAACAGAGGAAATGGTCTGGACAGTCATTCCTTAGGGTGTATTCATTCTCTCCAGGTTGCCCTTTGTTTAGTGCCGGAGGAATGTCCCAGGGTGGGGAATGGTCCAGGCTCAGCAATCAGGGACAGGCATTCGTTAGGGAAGATTCATTCTCTCTAGGTTACAATTTGTTTAGTGTCGAAGGAATGGCCCAGGGTGAGGAATGATCTAGGCTTAGAAATCAGAACAATCATTCTTCCTTGTTTGAGAAGAATAGGGCAGCTAGCCCATCGTTGATGTTCTACTCTAAGGGCATATATTCTTTCAAATCTCATAGATGTGAGTGAAATATTGGCCTAGATGATTCAGTTTATTTTAACAATATTTTCTATGCAGGTTGGCATCAGATGATTGTTTTGGAGACTATCTGTCTTCAGACAGTAGAGATATACTACTATGGTGGATTTGTTCCACTGTTTGTGACTATGTGTCACGGTTTGAGTAGTTGCGTACTACCATGGATAAACACATGTGTGTTCTATCAATTGATATTGTACCAGTTTTCATAGGAGATTATCCAGTTGGATAATAATGACGGTGCTCGTGATACTACCAATTGAATGGTCTGTTTGTGCTCAATACCATACCTCCCTAGCTAGGAGGGAGTGTTGATATTATGGTAGCTTCAGGAGGTATGAACCTCTATTGTGACCTTTGACAAGATTAGAATGTTCTGGAAGGAAGCAAAGAAATGAAAGTAACCCTAGACAAGATGTCGGCTAGAGAAAGACAATTAATATGAATTAATTAGTACCCAGAGAGAGAAGTTGGCCTAGGCAGTTAGCCAGGTTTACTATAAATACAGGGCACTAGTCTCTCATTTGACACACTTCTCAGAATTGCAGAGAGCTACTTCTGCACACTGTAGTCCAACAGTTTTGTGTGCAAGTCTTGGGGAAGGTGTCGCGCCAGTTTTTGGGTGAGACTATCTAATCAACTTGGTTACTTCTTGTTTGGTGCATTAGCCTTACTTAGCTATTGGATTGCTACCAGAATTCTTCTCTTTTTCAAGGTCAAGGTGCTCGGAGGGTGGATTCTGCCTATGGTTGGGTGACAAGGGTATTGTCAATGGTAAAACGAGCACAATCCTTCATATTCTAATAGCACAACCGAGCAAGCCATCCAAGGCACATGCATTTACTTTGTGTTAATAAGGAAACTGTTATAGTTTCCAGATGTCACATGCTTGCTGCCTAAAGCCAATAGGGTATTCTACAATTTCCACATGTCACATGCTGCTTAAAGTCAATGTGATATTCCTCCACAACCGCTTTGTCTATTCTAGGAATTGAACCCAGATTTATTACTATGGTTTGGTCATTCTCTGAAACTATGGTAATGCAAAACTAGATGGGTTTAAGATGGTGTTTTTAGGGTGTGCTTCTTTCTTTGTAATTAGTTCAAGGTCGACTATAATTTGAAATCCATGGTTAACCTTTCACTAATCTAATGTGTTTTCACTGAAATTTATCCAAGGTTTGTCCCTTTCTCTGTAATTAGTTCAAGGTTGCATATAATTTGAAATAGATTGTTATATAGGTTTACTAATCTAATGCGCTTTCACTAAAATTTTCCAAACATTACAATGTAGGTACGGAGGTGTTATAAATATGATGTCTCATTTATGTTAAAGGAAGAAGGAGGCTTATCTAATCATGGAGGAAATCACTTACAGGGTTTCATTGCATTGCATTCTTCTTTCTCACTTTTTAGACAAATCCAGTTTGGGGGGAAATGGATTGATACACAACTTGTGTTCCTAGATTTAACACCTTCTCTCAATTTGCTAACAATATCACGAAGCCATATACACTTCCAACATCAAGAGCAAGATTACAATCATCCCATATACACAAAGTTCATGCAAATGGGCATTTCTTTTTACAATACACCTAAAGGCAGGGACAAAGCCACTGTAGTGGCACTTGTTATATGTATTATCTCTCTTATGAAGCTCTTTGGTAACTATTTTTCATTAAGGGTGAAATAACAAAACTTTTTCACAACACTTTCTCTTCTACTGGGAAGAATAGCAACGACGAGATGGAAGAAATTGCGAGAGAGGCTTCAATGATGAGATGGAAGAAGGAGAGAGAGGCTTTAATGGAGTAGGGACAAGTTTCAATAACCTAATTGATATTTTTAAAATAATTTAATGCTTGAAACAGGTTGAAACAAGTTTCAATAACCTAATTGATATTTTAAAAATAATTTAATGCTTGAAACATGTTGAAAGATTTACAACTCAAATGTATAGACGTTATATATAAACATTTCCAAGATTAACAATGACAAATTTGTTATAGTGCTTGTAGTGGTGTAATGGGAAACATATAGTGATGAATTTATAAATTTGAATGTTATTTTCTTATTAGTCTTTGTCGAAGGAAAGGACTATAACATTCGATTGGTGTTGATCATCAATTACTTTGGGTTTGACCAAAAATATTGTATGCTTTTCAAACTTGTACATAAGAGAAAAGAAAATATTAATTTTTGTAATATTTAAATTCATTTTATGAAACGAATTATTGGCTAACAATATTGATGTCTTATTGTCGAGCTTGATAGATAAGGTAATTTTTTCACTCTATTGTAACTTCATTAAATCTAAAATATTTTTTTTAATGTTACATAACATAAGTTTTCCATCTATTATGATTTCATTTATTATGACTTCATTTATTCATGATGACGACGATATATCATATTGTCTGGAAAATCGATCAAATTGATCTGATGCACAGCCTCACTAACTACAAAATCGATCAAACTAATCTGATGCACTACCTCACTGATCTGTGTATGCATTATGGGGAGGTGGTCATCACATTGTCTTCTCTTCATTGCATTGTTATCGCCTCAAGTTAGCTTGAACTTAGCATTTGAAGTTGTAAGCTCTCTTTGTGCGTGCTAGGTTCCTTCTTGTCTTCTTCATAACTCTTTGTAAGGCCATCCTGCATGGTATACACACACTCTACACACACAATGCAATGCTACAGGTACTAAAAGTTCACATATCAAGAAGGATCAAGCACGAACTAAAACGAGGAAGGGGAAGCCCAACCTTTTTAGAATAGAAGGCCTGAAAATATCATGCACCAGCCAAGAAACCGATGCTAACAATCAATCAATAAATATTATTTACTTATTGTTTGGCCTTGTTGGTTGGCTCTCAAGTGCAAAATCCTTGGTAGTTAGACCACCACAGTCACTTTACCATCATCTGTATTAGGAGGATAAGTCTTCTACGT
The DNA here is from genome assembly GCA_032191745.1 of Picea mariana. Lineage (NCBI taxonomy): Eukaryota > Viridiplantae > Streptophyta > Pinopsida > Pinales > Pinaceae > Picea > Picea mariana. Next base: position 1,389 of record JASDQU010332398.1, on the reverse strand, counting down.
AACATTCACTCAAAACAACATGGGCTTGGCTCATCAATTCTCATGCATTACCAAATGTTGACCATACCATTAACAACATGGAAGCTCCATGTGAAGCGAAGATAGAGCCATAGCGAATGAAGACCCTTACTGTGATGTTTCTCTTCCATGCACTTCCATCGAGGTAGTCTAACCAGGAGAAAGATGCTCAACAACAATCACCCCAACAACAACAAGAAGACCCAACTAACCACGCATCCCTGATGATAGCTTGGGCTCTGCACATTACCTCTAGACTTGACTTTGAGAATCCAGGCAGTTAGGAAACAAAGGGAACCAGAACTAGGAGAGGAGTGGAAAGGGATTTTCTCTTTAAAACATTATGTGTCGCTATTTTAGAACCAAAAAAGTGTTTCTCTTTCATCATTTCAGATATGCACCCTTCCCTTGCACTTAACTTTAGCAATGGTATTTCATCATTTCTTCCACCAGATCCTCATTTTACTCACTGGATAACCACCACTTTGACTCATTGGAGTAGGAAAGATTCTCCTATGCTTATCGGCCTACCCGTCCGTGTGATTCTCTAATAAATAGAAAAGGCTTTGGTGAAATATTTAAAGGAGGGGTTTCATCGGTTGATTACTAAAAGTTTGGGCAGGAATTTGGTTTGTGTAGAGGAATTATTGAAGAGGGGAATATAATGTTTTGACTTTTAGCCGGGGAAGCTAACTTGAAATAGTTGTATCATAATTCATTTCAATAGTGGGAATAATCTTTGGAAAATAGGTTGCAGGCCAAGCCAGAACGTCGTGACTAGAATATATGGGAGGCTAGAATCCAGTAGCTCCTTGTAACATCCCCGACCACCCATAGGCCAGGGTACACTACCTCCAAGCCCACCCTTGGACTTATTTCTCTTACCGATACCTTTTTAAATTAATAAGGACGCATAAAAGAAAAGATCTAACAACATGGACAACAATAACCAATAAGCATGCATATTCTAAGATTCAATTAAACAATAAATAAATACATAGTAGAATACATTCATATACAAATAAATAATACCATAACAGAGAACACTTATCTTTATAAAAGATTACACCAACTGGATGCAAACCAAGAACATTCCACCCAACCATAGACACTACTGCCCCAAATCTCAACAGTGGTGTCACCCCCAAGCTAGGGCTATGAATCCATAAGGATGGTTCTAGAGTGTTACTTGGATTCCCAAACTAGTCAACACTCAAGATCTCATAGGATTTCCCATCACTCACAGTAATCCAAGTACCCAACTCTCTTCTACCCATCCTACACCATGCAAGAGAATGGACCTCTACCTTTCTCTGCCATGCAGTCCCTCAGGCAGTCCTTCTCCTTCCAGGGCTCCAATCTAGCTGGTCC
>JASDQU010332397.1:996-12317 GCA_032191745.1 Picea mariana | reverse complement strand
GCTAAAGGGTTGGGACAAAGCTGGCTTGGCAATTTGGCAGAGTTTCTTTGCAATAATTTTTCCTCCTTTGAATAGTACCCCTACCCCCCCTTTTATAGGTTAGAAGGAGCTAGGGTTCTTGGCGAACTCTCGGCCATGCATGGCTCAGAGTTCCAGTTAACTAACAAAAAGCCTCGTGTCCCAGCGGAAACTTTCCTGATTTTTTGCTTTGTTAGGTACCCGCGGGCTGTTTTGGGTTAGCCTGCGGATGCCCGCGTGCAGTATAAGGACAGCAAGCGGATGCCCGTGCCCAATGAGCAGTTAGGGCGCGGGTTGCTTGTTTTAAGTGGTTTTTTGAGGAATTACTCAGCATGGATTTGGCTAGGAAGAGGCATGAGTAGGCCTGATGCCAGGTAAGCAGGGATAGTGCAATTTAGGGTTATAAGAAAACTGAATCCTAAATATAAGTAGAAAGTCAAGATTGAATTAGACAGAATGTTGAAAGAAGGAATCATAGAACCTTTTGAAGAGTCAGAATGGGTTAGCGCTATGGTGGTCCAAGATAAGAAGACAGGAGAGATCAGAATCTGTGTAGACTTGAGGAAACTGAGTGATGCATGTTTACATGATCCATTCCCTAAACCATTTACTGACGAAGTGTTGGATAATGTCGGAGGACAGGAAGTTTACTCCTTCACAGATGGATTTTTAGGTTATCACTAGATCATGATTGCTAAGGAAGATCACCATAAGACCACATTTGCAATAGAATGGGTATCCTACCAGTACATGGTGATGCCTTTTAGACTGAAGAATGCACCAACCATATTTTCTAGGGTGGTGGTCGAAGCATTCAAGGAATTTTTACATAAATTTCTGGGAGCATTTTTTGATGATTGGACTGTTTTTAGCTTATTGAAAAATCATATTGAATGTTTAAGACTAATGTTGGATAAGTGCAGGAAATGTTAGATTTCCCTAAACCTAAAGAAGTGCATCTTATTTTCACCCTTTGGAGTGCTTCTAGGCCATATTGTGTGTAAGCATGGGTTGCTGGTAGATCCTTCCAAGATTTCCATCATTGTTCATCTACCCCCCTCTTACTTCAGTAAGACAGCTGCGCATTGCGCTGGGACATACGGGATACTACAGAAATTTCATCAAGGGCTATGCACAGATAACAACACCTATGGAGAAGTTATTAAAGAAAGATTGTCAGTTCCAATGGTTAGAGGAATGTCAACAGAGCTTTGACTCACTGAAACAGAAAATGGTCACTGTTCCCATTCCGATCTTCCTAGATTGGAGTAAGGAATTCCATGTGCATGTCGATACGTCATCTATTGCATTAGGAGTAGTATTAGCACAACTAGGAGAAGGATATATCGACCATCTGAATCTCTCTACAGCTGGGATAAATTACACTACCACTGAAAGAGAAGGTTTAGCCATGGTGTATGCATTGCAGAAGTTTCATCACTACTTGTTGGGAGGACACTTTAATATGTTCATTGATCACTCTGTGTTGAAATACCTAGTCAAAAAGCTAGTGTTGGGGGGAAGAATATGTAGATGGCTACTGCTATTCCAGGAATATGATTTTGAGATTGTGGTCAAGCCAAGAAGAATGAACAAGGGTTCTGACCACTTGTCTAGGTTAGAACATGGAGAGGAACCTACCAGTTTGGAGGATACACTACCAGATGCACAGTTGTTGGCCATCAGAAAGGTTGATGATCATTTCATTGAGATATTTTAGTTTTTGTCAATAGGAATGGCACCTCGTGAATATACAATCATTTAGAAGAAATAGCAGGTAGTTCGAGTTGTAGATTGTTCACTTATAGTTGGACAACTTTATAAGATGGGACCTAATGAGATCCTAAGGAGATGCATTATGGAGGTAGAAAGACCACTAATTCTGGCAGAAGCACATGAAGGCATCATAGGAGGTCACTATGAAATAAAATAAACAACTCAGAAGGTTCTTAGAGCTGGCCTCTGGTGGCCCACTTTACACAAATATGCTAAGGAATACTACAGAGCTTGCGATGTATGCCAAAGAGTTGGGAAACCTTCTAGAAGAGATGAGATGCCTTTAGCACCTCAACTAAATTTGTAGGCATTTGAGAAATGGGTAATTGATTTCGTATGACCTATCAACCCACCTAGGAAGCGCACAGGAGTGAGATACATCATCACTGCGAAAGAGTATTTGATCATATGGGCAGAAGCAAGAGAAGTCAAGGACTATAGTGCAACTACAACTGCACGATTCATATTTGATGATATCATAACCAGATTTGAATGCCCAAAGATCCTTATGATTGATCAAGGTACACATTTTATTAATAAGACTATTGAAGCCTTGACTCAGGAATTTGAAGTCCACCATCAAAATAGCACTCCATACCATGTGCAAGCGAATGGTATAGTCAAAGCTTTCAATAAGATCTTGGAGACAATGCTGACAAATATTTGCAGTGCGAACAGGGATGATTGGGATTTGAGAGTACCAACAATATTATGGGCCTATAGAACCACTTGCAAGAATCTGACAATGCAGACCCCCATTAAGTTGGTTTATGGTCTAGAAGCAGTCGTACCTATGGAATATTTAGTTCCTAACTTAATAATTACAACATTTACAAATATGGATGACATAGGCACTGTGCAAGACAGACTTGCACAGTTGGTAGAATTGGAAGAAGACAAATTCATTGTAGGATTTCACCAGTAGGTACAGAAGGAAAAAGAAAAGGCCTGCCATGACAGACATATCAAGAAGAAATCCTTTAAGCAAGGAGATCTAGTATTGGTATAAGAAAACAAGTTCATGAAGCATCCAGGGAAGTTCAAGACACATTGGCTTGGGCCATATGAGGTTTCCTATGTAACAGAAGGAGGAGCTTCACAATTGAAGACTTTAAAGGGAGAATGGAAGGAAGGTTTGGTAAATGGGAGCCGGTTGAAATTGTACTATGACAACCAGTCACTTCACAACTCTCAATAAAAGCATAAGAAGAAGGCTCTTGATACCAAGTGAAGTTGAAACTGGGTACCAGACACAGAAAAGACAGCCTGCACAAGGAAAAGAGGAACAAAACAGAGAGCACAACCTGCTCCATGCAGTTTGAAGATGAAAAGAAACAAAAAGTTAAGACCTCCAATGCCTCGGGATGAGTCACAGGTGAGTTTTGGGGGCCTGTTGGCCCTTGGTTATGGAAAAAAGCAAAGATTAAGGAAGAAAGGTGAAATACGAACTATGCAGAAGGCATAGTGACTGATATTGGGTAAAAGTGGTCAAAGAAACAGAAAAGAAGGAGTGAAGTAAGGGAAATCTAGCCATTGAGCGAGAAGATCGAGGATGACAGATAAACAAGGAATATAGATCATGGACAAATCAACAAGTAGAAGAAGACATCAATGAGTGATTTGGAGCACCTCGTGGGAAAGAAGGACCGACAGGTTGGCGAAGCCCTGAAAACACGGGTCAAGTTGACCTAGGGTTTTGGTATCTAGGTTTTTGACACCCAGACATTTTTCATTGTAATGTATAAATAAAGGTCTAGAGGACCTGGGATGGGTTGGTGATTGTTCGTTGTGGGTTATTCATTGTCCGTTCAAGGAGAGTTCATCAATGTTGGTTGTCGATAGTTGTGATTGTTGTGTTGAGAGCAATAGTGAGCCTATATTGTAAGATCTTCAACTGGGTGCGAAGATCAACTCTGCAGCTAGGTGCGCAGGGAGGGGAGATAGAGAAGAGAGAAAGAGAGAGAGATGTGAGCTAAGTGCGCAGATAGAACTATATGTTTTCCCATAATATCAAGATACACAGTTTTGTGGACGTATCCCTAGGGAGAGGGTGAACCATGTATATCTTGTTGTTCTATGTGATTGATGTTGTGTTCTTTTGCTTTCTGTTATTATGTTATTACATCATTGTGTTAGATCTAAGACATAGATCGCGTAGTAGGCCTAAGGGAGATCAAGAATAACTAGATCTCTATGTGTTGTTCCTTTGAATCCACTTGCATTTCCTCTGGTTGTAGACACCTGTGTCTTGCAACCCCCTATCGCTACTTCGGCTGAGACTGCATCTACTTCGTAGGTGTTGCCGAAAGGGCCAGTAGTTAGGGCTTGTTGGTGCATTGTTAAAGTTGAACCCTGGGTCTTTCCCTGTGCTAAAAACCTTCATAGGATCCACCATGATACCATGCTCAGAGACTAAAAATACTAAGAGATGACAAAACCTAATGAAAAATATACACCTATGAGGGTTTAAATGAATGAGATAATAACAAAATCTCTCAAATATTAGTTGAAGGTGAGTAGAGTGATCTAATCTCTTATGAGAGTGAGTAGTGAGATCATCGAGGTAAGCTTCAACAATATGTTTGAGATCATGAAAAGAAAAGGTCATGGCACGTTGAAAGGTTTCTCCAGTGTTTTTAAGGCCAAAAGGCATTTTCCGGTATGCAAAATTACCCCAAGGAAAAATAAATGTGATCTTGTGTTGATCCTCAGGTTTGATCTGAATTTGATTTTATGTTGAAAACCCATCCATAAAATAAAAAACTTCGCTTCTCGCACACTCATCGAGAATATGGTCAATGAAAGGAGTAGGGAAGTTGTCTTTAGGACAAGCCTTGTTCAGGTCTCAAAAATCCATACATATGTGAATGGTTCCTTGTTTCTTATTCACGGGAACGGGGTTGGACATCCATTTGGTAAAATGAACCAAGTATATGAAACCAACATTAAGTAGCTTCTCTACCTCTACCTTAATAGTAGGGGCCTTCCTAGGATTAATAACTCTAAGACATTGTCGAATAGGTATAACATCTAGATATGTCTTGATTTCATGTTCGACAATTCTAGGGTCGATCCTTGGCATCTCTTCATATGACCAAGTGAATACATCACAAAATTCTTTGAATATATCAGTGTAGATATGAATTTATTTACGCGAACAATCCACATCGATATATACATTATCATTTTTTCTAGGAATTCGAGAGATGTCACTTGTGATGGTAGGAGAAATATTTGCCATGTTTCCTTCAGCATAAATACCATGCTTACCAAGTGAAACCATGGAATGACTGACCATATCAATCAAGGTATATCTAAATTCATATTGTTTGATCCTAACAAGATCTAGGAGGAAATAAGAGAGATGATTCATATCATCCCAAGGTCTATCGGGACCATTCATGGCCTATAAGATGGTTTCATCCAAAGGTAAAGTATCTTCATGGAAACCATGTGAAAAATATGATGGGGTGGCCCATACGGGCTGTAGAACAAGAGCCTTCTCGTTCATTTGTGAGGATCAAGGATCTGGGTCAACAATAGAGTTAATAACAACCTGATATGCAACCTCTTCCGCTAACAGTGGCATTGATATCCCAATATGTGACTGACCTTCGCAGGACATGGTCGGGGAAGGTAGGGTCCAAGAATCATTGAAATATGAAGTACGAAAGGGGACATACCTCATCAACGAAGAATACCTACTGTAGATGTCATAAATGTGATGGATTGGTGCCACAAAATCAAAGGTACCCATGAGAGAGGAATACAATTGGATACCAATATCCTCAGTTGCCAGCTGATAATTGTCAATCACTGAGATAGAAGGTCCAACTGATGCATTAGTACTAGCATGCGCAAAGGACAATTGATCAATCGTCACTATTTTCCCTTCGTGAGGAAAACATAAACTGCAGAAAACAGACGAAACGACCACGGTCATGGAATAAATCCAATTACGCCCTAATAATAAATTATAGTCAAGGGGTGCATCAACACCTCGACATCAAAATTCACTGTCTTTCCACCAGAATAGATCGGAAAAGTGGGAAGAATTCTATGGGGTCAAAAAGAACGTCCATCACATCTAATAAACATATTCATAGATTGGGATAAATTCAGAGAGCCAATGGATTTCCAACAGGTTAGGGACATCATGCACGTCGCAACACCTTCATCAATTATAGTACATTTGATGGTATATTTTGTGTACTCCACATGGATTTGAAATTCCACGTGGTAAGGAAAGCGAGGTTGAACATCCATGACGTCAAACTTAATAACCTTCGAGCCACACAGGTCTAGAGATCCTAAATTAGATAACAAGGTGTTCCTCTATGAAGGACATGTCTAGAGCACCTCCAAAGCTGACATCGCACAAGGGGTTTGACCCAAATATTTGATAAGCGAATAGTTTTGGGAAACTCTGGAATTATGATTGTGGGTAGAGAATTTTATTACTCCTTTCGAAATATGAGGCAGAGGCTCTAGCTTTTCAATTTGGAAAGGTGTTTCCAAGGAAAGGGGAGACCTTGGACCTGTAACAGTGTGTGAAGAACCGTAATCACAAGATCGAGTGGCTACATCAATATGAGACTTGACCATATTAATGCAGAGATGGTCACCTTCATGTGTCGAGGGGTTTTGATTCCCGTTTGACACATTTTCGGTGTTGGAGGATCCCAAAGCCATGTGTTGATTATGCAGAAACGGAATGGTCAACACAACATGTGGTTGAGATAAGAACCTTGAGTTTTCCTCAAGTTTGGGGCATAGGTGGGTAAGGTGATCATCTTTACAAAGTTTACAAGGAAACTTCACCTTCTATTTTTCTTTCTTGCCCTCACCAACATTTTTATTTGATCTATCATTGTTAGTGTTTTCCTTGGCTTTGTTATCATTTCTCCCACCCTTACAATCATTACCTCGTTCTTTCTTTCTATTCCCTCCTGGTTGATGGTTACCATTTGGGTTGGTCAACGACTGCACATAATGAACATCTGTCGACTGAGTGGGAGTGGAGAATGAAGATGAATCTTGTCCTGCTACCGGCTGGTTTAGAGACAAATCCTTCAACTAGTTTGTCACCAAGTCTGTATACTTAGAATTTGTAGAGCCTATGATGCCATCGGTATGAGGCCCAAGATTTTGTCTAGGGTCATAATTCAACCACAATGCATCAGGAAGAATTTCGTATAACATCCCAGTTTGAGCATATATGAGGTTCAATTGATGGGATTTGAAAACAACTTCCTCCTCACATGTTACTCCGGATGTAGAGACATCCTTTGAAATATAAGGAAATAAGGACTTAAGGAACCATTCCAACAGGAACTTTGGAGGAATGTAGGATTTAATCAGCCTCTTCCATCTAGACCACTCTTGGATATGGTCCAAGATATGCATGGTGTTATCTTGGGGAAGGGCCAACATAATTTCTATGCCGGAATCGTAATTGTAAGGTACCGGATCTATTATATTAACACAAATGAGAAATAATGTTAAGAATAATACCGAGATAGCAAAAAAATACATAAATATTGTAGAGCTAACAACAGAACAACAAATTATGTGGAACCATAGCACCCGAATTATACCTTTATTGATAGGAGACAATTTTCACTTGCCTCTTCGAGGGGGAAACCTCCAGCAAAGCAGAGCTCTATTACAATAATTTTCCAAGAAAAAACTTCTCATACCCTCTACTCTTATCTATACTAAATCTATCTATCCAAAAGAATAATGTAGGGGAAGATCCTTCTAGAAGCGAAAGATTCTATTAGGTCTTCTTACAATTGACTTGTTCCTCCTTATTGCTATGCCTTATTAATATAGACCTTTATTACATGGAAATATATTATTATACCCACTTTAGGGGTTAGGTAGGTTAGGTCCCTAACATTCCCTCCCTATTAAAATCATCCTTTTCCTCGAGGCTTGAGATGAGGAAATTGTTGTAGAATGGTAGCTGGCTCCCAGGTGGCATCTGCGGGAGTTGTATCTTTCCAATCGACTAACAATTCCTTGATGATGCACTAACGAATACTACGCTCACCCTGGTCCAAAACTGTTGGTGGCTACAACCAGATGGATCCTTCTTCATCCAACTCGTGAAGGTTGGTGTGAGTTTGGAACTTAGTTCCAATCACCTTCTTTAAGAAGGAGACATGAAAAAAAATATGGAACTTAGAATAACTAGGAAAAGCTAATTGATAGGCCACCTGTCCCATGCACTTCAGAACTGTATAAGGACCATAAAATTTGGGTGCCAGTTTCTGACAATGTTCGACCCTGAGTGAAGTTTGTTTATAAGGTTGCAGTCGAAGAAATACCTGGCCTCCTTCAACAAATTGACGTTTTGAGAAACCTTGATCAGATTGTTTCTTCATGCGATTCTGAGCCATGACCAAATTCTCTTTGAGGGTACGGAGAATAAATTCTCAAACTGTAAGTGTTTGGTCAATCGCTTGAACCTTTGAGACACATGGCATGTAGGAGAGAATGGAATGTGGATTTTTTCCATATACTGATTCAAAAGGATTCATGTGAGTAGATGTATGGTAAGAAGTGTTGTAACACCATTCAACTAATGGTAACCATTGAGCCCATTAATTTTTCCTTTCAGAGGAAAAACACCTCAAATAAGTCTCCAAACACTTGTTTACAAATTCAGTTTGACCATCAGTCTAGGGATGATAGGCAGTGCTGAGATGCAATTGGGTGCCCTGTAGCTTGAAAACTTCTTGACAAAAATTGTTGGTGAAAGTGGGGTCTCAATCAAAAACATTAGAAAGAGGCATGCCAAGAAGCTTGAAGATATGATCCATGAAAATTTGAGCCATAGTGGATGCAGTAAATGGATGTTGAAGAGCACATAAATGAGAATACTTGGAAATATGATCAACTACCACCATGATGAATGACTTATTTCCTAATTTATGTAATCACACAATGAAATCCATAGAGATGTCCCTCCAAATAGCAGGTGGAATCAAAAGTGGTTGGATTTTTCCAGGGGCTTTGATTATTTCTCTCTTGTTACATTGAAAAACATCACATTCTGCCACAAAAGTGTGAATGTTATTTTTCATACCATCCCAAAAAAAGAACGTTTGACCTTGTCATAGGTTTTGGTAAACCCTGAGTGCTTAGGTGTGGGAGTAACATGAAGCTCAGAAAGCATTGTAGATTTAAGTTGTGACTGTTTAATTAAATACAAACTACCTTTGTAGCGAAGCTCATCATTGTGTGAAGAGTACCTTGGGGAAGCTGGAGAATTGGCTTGCAATTGTTGGATTAGATGGGAAATTTTAGGATCTTGTAGCCATTCATGGCGAACAAATTGGAGCCAATCTGGTACAATGAAGGATTGGGAGAACATGGATCCTTCATCTTCATATTTTCGATAAAGAGCATCAAAAACCACATTTTGTTTACCTTTCTTGTAAATGATCTCATAATCAAATCCAAAGAGCTTAGTTACCCATTTTTGTTGCTTTGGAGAGGAAGGTCGTTGCTCCAGAAAATACTTGAGGCTTTGATGATCTATCTTAATTTGAAAGCGTTGCCCCAAGAGACAAGGGTGCCAGAGATCCACTGCATGCAGAATAACAAACATTTCCTTTTCATAGATTGATTGGCCCAAATGGCGTTCTGACAATTGTTTGCTAGTAAAGGAAAAAGGTCTGCCCTCTTTTATAAGGACTGCTCCAATTCCTCTCCTAGAAGCATCACATTTTAGGACAAAGGTCTTTGTGAAATCAGGAAGGGCCAAGACTGGAGTAGTGCACATATCTTCCTTCAATGATTGAAAGGCCATATTAGTTGCGAGAGTCCAAGTGAAAGAATTATTTTTAAGTAGAGTAGTGACAAGTGTCGCAATCTTTCCATCATTCTGAACAAACTTGCGATAATATCATGTTAAACCCAGAAAACCATGCAAGATTTTGATAGTATTGGGGTGAGGCCAATCCTTCATTACTTAAATATTCTTAGGATCTACCCAAACACTAGCCTTTCCAACAATATGACCCAAGTACTCGAATTTTGAGGCACCAAAGGAACATTTAGAACATTTGAAGAAAATTTGATGCTGAGAGAGTAGATGAAGAACTTGATCCACATGGGAAAGATGGGATTGCCAAGTTTTACTATAGATGAGAATATCATCAAAGAAAACTAAGACAAAATGATGGAATACATGATTCATGAGGCTTTGGAAGGTGGAGGGGGCATTACATAGGACAAAGGGCATGACCAAGAACTCATAGTGACCCTCATTAGTTCGACAGACAGTCTTGGGGATGTCAGTGTCTTGCATATGTATCTGGTGGTATCCAAAATGCAGATCAATTTTAGTGAAATACTAAGCACCACTCAACTCATCCAATAGATCATCAATGATAGGAATGGGAAACTTGTCCTTGATGGTGATTTTATTGAGGGCATGAAAGTCGGGACACATGCGCTAAGTACCTTCTTTCTTAAGTACCATGACCACAAGATAAGAATAAGGGTTGGTACTAGGGCAGATAACACCTACTTGTAGCAATTCTTGCACTATTTTCTCAATTTCATTATTTTGGGAAAATGGATGATGATAAGGGACAACATTGGGAGGAAGACTGCCAGGAAAAAGTGGTATGGAATGATCATGAACACCACAAGAAGGAGGAAGTCCCTAAGGAGTGGAAAAAATAGCTTGGTGTTTGGAGATAATAGCTCTGAGGTTAGGATGCATAGAGGGTGTATCAACCACGTGAATAGAATGGAGTTGAGAAATAATACAAGAGTGGCCTTTCTTAAGGAGATTTTCCATGCGATGGGAACTGATGATCTCAGGAGAACTAGTTGTGAGACCTTGGAAGTGATACCTTTTTCCCTCCTATTAGAATTGCATGGTTAATTCCTTAAAATCCATAAGAATGGGACCCAAAGTGTGTAACCATTCAACACCTAGCACAATGTCACAACCACCCATTTCAATGGAAAATATATGATATTTCAGATGATAATGTCCAATTTAAAGACGTAAATGTTCAAAATTCCCACCATTGACTATCATTATTTGAAAATTATTGACAACACAATTATAGAAATTGGTTTCCTCAGCAATGCGACAATGAATAAAATTGTGGGTGCTACCACTGTCAACAAGGATGATGACCTTCCTATTCTTAATATAGACAATGAAATTGAGGGTTTGTGGAGTAGAGAAGCTAGTGAGAGCATGCAAGGAAATGAGTGGTTCAAATTCAGGTGGGTCAGTAGGTTCTTGGGTAGCATCAGGAAGGGAGGGCTCTTCAACAAGTGGAATTGTCACATCTTCATTAGGAACATCTTTGGAAATGACCATAAATGTTTTTTGTTTCTTATACTTGTGCCCCAAAACATATTTTCATCAAAATTATAGAAACTACCCTTCAGTTGGTGTTTATCCATTTCAACCTTAGTTAATTTATGGACCTTGAGGGAAGTGAAAAGAGGGTTAGGATTAGTGGGTCGATGACGAGGAACAAAAGAGGTTT
>JASDQU010332391.1:0-10082 GCA_032191745.1 Picea mariana | reverse complement strand
CAATTTGAGCACATCCTCCACAATTTGGATTGAAACCCCGAGTTCAACTTGCTAGAGCTCTTGAGCAACAAAATACTCAATATTTATATCAACTTGACCCCGTCACGAATCTCTCTGTATTTCTGTTCGCCGGACTTTCTGCGGCCTGTTTACGAACTCTGCGTCCTCCTTTCTGTCTCACGGCCCTCCACCGCTTGCAGTAACTAAAAATCAAGGCCATGTCGCAGAGTTCGACTCCGATTCTCACTCCTCTGTTCTCGTTGCAGCTCTCTACTTGAGGACAGTCTCAACTTCTCCAGCAGCGGCTAGGGTTTGCAGATGGCTCTTCTACAATTGTCAACAACCTTTACTTAAATCGACAGTAGCCTCCCGCGCGCAGCCCGTGCAGTCTTTCTATTCGCCGGGCCTCTCTTCACGGTTCTCCTGGTCTTCACTGTTTCCTGGAAGCTGCAGCTTCCCTTTGCTCTCCAACCATGCACAGCGTCTAACTCTCACTGAGAACAGAAACGGGGGCGGCTCCGTTTGATGGCTACGTCCAACACGAAACCCTAGACGGCCTCCTCTGCTCGGCTTCGACTCGGCTTCCTCAACTATTTCGACAAACGCAATCTCCACTTACTCTGCAGCCTCTTATCTGGCTCCGCAGGTCCTCTCCCAGCTTACTGCTCTCGATATGGGCTCAGCCTCACAAAATTTCCTCATGGACGACTCTCCTCTCAGGAACCTGGGCCCTCCCGTGAGGGAGTGAGCCCAGTTCCAAGCTCTGATACCAAACTGAAGGGGCAGAAGTAGAAAAATCACACAGACAAGTAGTAAAAAACAAATAGATAAGTGTATTGCTCGATTGATTAAACCAGATACATCTGCCTCGTTTTTATAGAGGCCTTTAGAAAACAACAATCTGGAGAGTTCTCGGAGTGTCTACAACAGGCAGTGGAGGAACAGTAATGTCAGTTGAGTAGAAGGTTCGGTTTTAATGGCGGTAGGTAGAAATTACATATTCCAACACTCACTTCGCTTACTTACTGAGACAAACAATGAACCAATTGGCTCTCTCTTGCAATTGAAGCACCCTTACTATTCGGTGTGGCCGAGACGAAAGGGGCTTGGGAGGAGCCCACGCCCCCTTCTGGTTGGGGATCCAGCTTGCTTTTGCGCCTCTTGAACCCTTCTTCTCTTACGTACGCTCGGGAAAGGAAAATGTATAATTCTAATGGGAAACGAGCTATCCAGTTCTACAGCGAGGCCTTCAAAGCTCGGCTAAATTTAGTCGAGTGTGTGTAATCGCCTGAACGTAATATGACTGAGGACCGTGTGCCCTATTTTCATGCACGACTGTACTTATAAGAACCAGGCAGGGGATGTTGGGTCTGAGATGGATCCATATTTCTTTGATCAATATCATAGATTCTATCCAACATTTGGCAAGATAGGCACCTTGAGACCGCGGTTTCTAGACCGCCATTTGCCTATGACTAATGTATTTACTCGTATAATTGAATAAAGATAGAATAGAGATCACAAGAACTAGGTAAGTCTTAAGAACGAAAGTAAGAGACTAGAAAGTGGTTCTCTCTATATGGAAAAGAATACGGTGACTAATCTGATCCTTAGGAATTGCTAATAAGGGGGCCCAAAGATTGCTCTTATTAGTTACTCTTGGTGGTTTCTGGGCTATCTTGTCTGTAGGTAAGGTAGTAAATGGGCCCTTCGGTGATGTGTCTTTCAATGTGGAAAGTTATTTCTCAGCGTCCTGCCAAAAGGTCATGTTCGTCCTTACTGTCAGGTGGGAAGGCCAAGGTGCTTGGTCTTAGAAGGGGTGGGTGGTTAAGATCCTATCCTCGGTTGTGAGGAGATACCTAATCCCAGTAGAAAATCTCCTTCGCTCGGGCTACTAGGAGGTCTCAATCCCTTAGTCATCCATGAATTTCTTGCATTAATTAAGGTGAAAGATACTTGTTTAGGACAGAAGTGGCCATTTGTGCTTAGTCCGATCTTTCTCTATTATATATGATTACGGGGGGTGTTTTTAGTAATTATAAAGTGTCTCTATATCTATAGAAAATGTATGTCTAATCTAAGGGCCTGTCTGATCTAATCAAAGGCTTTGCAGAGCCTTTCGTTAAGGCTTTTAAGGCTTTGGCGATTATATAATAAGCCAGGATAGAACGTAAGATTAATAAATCGCGTTTACTGATTACCCCAAAATACTTTCCTAGTATTTCCCTTACATAAACAAACCACAACTGACTTGTATTCTTTCGGTAACTAGTGAGAATATTGCTCACTCTATGACCTAAGTTCATCAACAAACTCCCCTAGCGCTTCCCGATCTCTCTCGGAAACCTTTCCTCCCTCCCATTTTTAACTTGGGTGTGAAGGCGGGCGAGACCCTTTGTCTTTTCGGCTCTAACTAACTATATGTGTTGATCTCAAATCGATCAAGACCTACCAATGTTATCAAGCTCATCATACTCCTCACTTCTTTGGGTAATCAAACCAAATCGATGGGAGAAGTAGAATACTATTTTCATATTCAATGTATGATCATCATCTCTATTTTTCTCTTGCTCTTAATGTTTGATACATTCAATGACTTTTCGTTGACTTTGGAGATGCTTAAGAGACCGGTTTCATATTCATCATCGAAAATCAATCAACTAAATACCTCGTTTTCATCAATCTTCTTTTGAAGATCGAGTCATCATCGAGATGATCTCTCTTAGAATAGTGCTTTGAGTTCCAATTTGATTGATCTCTCAAGAACACCTACTAAATAGCATCAAGAGCTAGACAATTCGAGGTTTCCCCTCCTCTTCCTATTCAAGATCATCGGTTCAATAACCTCCTCCCATAAGAAGATTGGTCCCTTTTTTATGAGCATCGATATGATCTGATCAAAATAAGAATCACTCCTCGATGATATCTTAGACTGTCTTTACCTTTGTTTTAGCTTCGTGAAATGCTTTTGAGTTTAAGATGGATCAATTACTTCAAGGTCAAAACTTGAATATGAAACATCCTTTGCTCCAGATAAACTGATTCTCTTACTACCGATCCCACCCATATAGATCTATCCCTAGTAATAACATCAATGGGAGGAAGGATCTCTAAGTCAATATGGAACTGGCAAAAGGGATCTGAAAATGATCGAAATGGAAAGGATTAGAATCCTATCTATTGAAAACAACTCATCAACAACTATTCTCCCTTTGACTCTACTACCTCTAGTCTATAATGAATAAATCCTTCAAGGACATCAAAGACCTTGAAGCTTACTCTGCTTCGGGCTCCGCTCATCAATCATCCCCCCCAGTTCAGTTCTCCGATCAATCATCTTTACTTGATCAACATTGATTCGAGTGAGAATGATCTCTTTGCTCGCATCTGAACTGGGATGTAGGTCGATATGGTTAGAGATGATATGCTTAGACTCCTACTCCTTTTTCCTAAATGATTCAAAGACAAATTCGTAGATTGAGATCAACTGCGAGCATAGGATCTTGGTCCTCCTCCAACTGGATTTTCTTGCTCAAGCAAAGAGATCAATCTTCAATCATAGTAGTCTTGAGTGTCTTTTCTACTTGCTCTCCCTTAGAATTATTCAACATCTCTGCTTGTTGCATTATTTCCATTTCGCTCATAATGAAGAATAGTTCAAGACCCTTTCTTCCAGTTATTTATATATCGCTCAAGGATGCGCCCTATCCTTTGTTTATATAGCCTAGTCCATCCAGACAGGTTCTAACCACTCTTCAGATGAGATTGCAGTGAGCATCGAATCGAATAATCCTTATGTTGGATCATCACAAAACAGGAAAGTGCTTTAGGCAGGTATAAGCTCGAGCACCCGAAAATCCATGATTGGAAAGTCGTGAAATTACGAGCAAGCATCAGTGTCTATGCTCCTACCAAGACCGAATTGGTGGTGCCTCCTATTCCTCCTTTGGTCCTTCTGCTTACTTAGATGTTGTTGGCTTGCCGCTCTCTACTACAACTACATATACATATATACGTCTAATATGACACCTATGTTCCTAAGCACTGGATTATTGAAAGGTTGGTCACCAAGCTCATTGGAATCCATTTATAATAGTGTAACTAGATCAATTGGTTCAACTGGTGACCTCTTGCTCGAATATGAGAGTATTGCTCATGCTTTGCCTTTGATGCTACTATTCTACCTGGATTTGATAGATATGAAAGTCTAAGGCTATGGTTCTTTCTCCAATGAATGAATCCAAAATGGGTAAACAAGGTAAACAACTGCTCCTACTACCTTCTCACTAGCTCTTGGATTTGCATATTGGTGTCTTTAACCGAACCAGTACCAGTTTACTAGCTCCTCCCATCATCAACCGATCAATATTAACATCGGAGAACATCTAATTGAATATTTCCACATATAGGAGGGAGATAGATGATTCGCTTACATGATCCATGAATCTGTGCTCATGAAAGGAAAAGTTTAGCTATGATTATTCAATTGATTAAAGGACTGGATCTACTCATCATGCGGAGCTAACTGATGATCCGCTTACTAATCTCGAACGAAATCAAAATATTGATTTGTCCACTGCCATCATCCTCCTTCCTTAGATTGATCATGAGAAAGCATCAAACGTTTTCAATCGATGATCCATGATCGGGCTCGGAACACAGCTAAAATGTGTGTTTGTATATATGATCGAAGTACAGGGAGGGGGGTGTCGATTGATCTTCGCATAGAACATCTAATGATCATATTTTTAATAAAAATAATATAAATTAATTAATAATTAAATGAATGATCTATGTACAATTTAAAAAAAGCTTTTGAATGTTTTGAACAATATTATGAAATATTCTGACCGAGCTTCATTGTCTTTGCATGTGGTTGATTTTATTTATATATTGTAAATAAATTATATTATATTTATAAATTATATTATGTTTTATTTATAAAATGTTTAAATTGATTTTTATTTTAATTATAATGTTTTATTTTATTATGTTTTATTGGTGGTGAAAGTAGTTATATTTTTATTTTTAATATAAATTAATTAATAATTAAATGAATAATGGTTGGTGCATAGAGAAAATTCATTAATATAAATAAAGTAAAAAGTAGTTAATATAAAAATATTCTTATTAAATATATCATGTGTTTGAAAATCTTTGAATTCCACTCTATTTTCATATGGGCCACATATCTCTATTTTCATATGGGCCACATATGTTGATAATATGAAAAGATTCTTACACAAATTTTGGAATTCCATTCTATTTTTATATTTTCATATGGACCACATATGTTGAGAAGGTTGTGTGGCAGCGTAGTCATTGTCGGATTGAATTGGGATAGGAAAAAGTAGCAAAGGAAGATGGAAACTGCAGCGAAGATGTGAAAAAGTAGCAAAGGAAGATGGAAACTGCAGCAAAGATGTGGCAAGCAGCATGAAGCATAGGTGGTATCCATGCAGTAAATGACACGTGGCCTCTAGAGCCCCATTTATTTTTTGAAAGCATAGAACATAATACAATTTGTGCATAGTGGAAGATAAAAATTTATGATGACACAAATATGAAAGGAGATAAAAAAGCAGTTTAGTTTGAAATATATTAAATAAATTCAAGTTCCTCGAAATTTAAATGCATTTGTCATATAGACTGGTGAAAGATAAAAATGTATGAGGACATAAATATAAAAGGAGATAAAAAAAATAGTTTTATTTGAAATATATCAAAAAATAAAAGTCGGTTACATATTCCTGGAAATTTCAATGCGTTTGTCATATATACTGGGATTGGGGCTCCCGTGGACCATAAGAGAAATACGTACAAGAAACATGACTGTAGAAAGAAGAAGTGGGCGACAGTAGAGTGCAATACCTGATTTTTTTTTTTGAAAGGTATCAGTCTTTCTCTAGACATTTCTATTTAAAAAAGTGGAATAACTGGGTTGATGAACAAAGCAGGATGCGATCAGTAGACTTACAGTGATGGTACAAATGACCCCTTTTGCTATTTGTTTGTGGATGCCTTTTCATTTATATCATCGACGACTGCTGGAATCATGGAAACTGTCTGTTGCCTTTCGTCAACGGCTTGCTTCAATTCCCTTTAGAGCTATTCTTCAATGTAGCTTCTCATTGGGGAGATGTTGATCTCATTTCGGATTTTTATGTTGAAAAGTTCGTTTTCTAATTCCCCGAAGTTGATAGAAATATTACGCAGAGCCTGATCAATTTCCTCATTCTATACTGAATAGTCGACTAGCCAATCGTCGGCGTGATCTTGACTATATTCAAGGATGTTGTAAAGTTTTTCTAAAGACAACGCCTTAAACATATCAACCTGTTTATTGAAGTCTTTCCTAGTTAAGGTCAAGGAGTTGATGATTAAGTTGGGGTCTTGGAAGTTGTTGGTCCTTTCGGCTAAGTTTATTCTGGACAGCCTTCTGAATAATTTTTCTTTCTTTGATATGGCTTGTTCACATGGTTGAACAATGAGATGCAGGTTCTTCACTTTTTTTTTCCATCATGCATTTAATTGACCGATCCGGTTTTTGGATGGAAGATCTTGTTGTATTCTTCTTGTTTCTATCATGTTGTTGACAATGGTGCCTATTATTGCACAATTTGTAGTTTAGGTCAAAGGCTAAAGGATAGAGACCAAATTGGCATAACAGGAACCTTCCCCACCCAATGTCACCTCAATGGGGAGGTTCTTTCTATTTAGGGAGGTTAACCAAGGGGAGACGTCCCCGACAACCTGGGGTTTTGAAGAGGCTAAGGTATAAAGTCAAGATTAAAGTTTCCCCTTCAAAGGTTAACACCAAGGTCAGACAGTCTGGCTAATCAGCCAATAAAGAAGTGTATGCCCAAATGAAAACACCTGCCCGAGACAAGACAACAATAATATAGTATATATGTAGGCTATAACTCAATGGGTTAATACTTCAATGACTATTTGATATCAATTAATAAGCAATGTAAAAACAATAGATATCAATGAGGTCAACGTTTTATCAATTAGCTATGGCAAAAGCATCAATTCATTAATAACTATCAAGATGATCAAGCCAACAATGTATCCAACCAACACTTTACTCAATAAATGCTTTAAATCATCATTTAATTGCCTATATTCAACATTTGTTGCGTCAAGATGAGATAACCAACTGTGACGTCAGCCTTAATTAGGCTAGTTTGTTAGTTAGGGTTTCAAAATTCAAAGTTCTGAAAATTGTTTTGGACACTAGGACTTCAAAATTGGAGGCCAAAGATCAGTGCCTTAGGGTATATGGAGTCAAACAAGGTAAGGGCACAAGGTCTTGAAAGGATGAAGACTTAAAGACAAGAGGAAAGGGTTCTAAAGTGATGTAAAGGTAGGGCCCTAGAATCAAAACCCTAGGGGAAAGAGGCTCACTCCAGTGTTGCTTAAGCAAGGCCTCGTGCTCTTTCCTCCTTCCTTAGGTAAACTTGGCAAAACTGCTAGCATAAATGATAAATTTATTTAAAGGATGAGGTGAGAGAAAGTGTTGTAAAGAAAAGGCTTTCAAACCCTAGAAGATGATGGCCCTAGGTGTAGATAACCTGGGCCTAGGACGTCACCCCTTTTCGACCTAGAAAATTCAATGCTAGCTTAAGGGAAGAAGCAAGATGAGTGTAGCAAAAGCTAGGCTCAATCCTTCTTCTTCAATGACCAAAATATTTCTCTCTAAGGGGACATGAAACAAGGACCTACTTGTGTGCTTGTTACCTGGGGTTTCAAATGAGCAATTTAATAAGCAAATACAAGAAATTAAACCTACAACCATTCAATTAAGAAGTTTTGCAAGAAAATCACTTACATATCATGAAGAAAGCATGTGCAAACCCTAGTTGTAAACCTTCCTTGGAGAGGAATGCTAAAAGATGCCAAAAAATCCTTCCAATAACAAGTGCGCCTCACTTAGAAAGACAAAATACCCTAGGAGGGGAAAAAAATCAGACCTCACAAATGTGAGAAAGTTGTGTTATCTTCAAATGAGGGAAAAACATCCTCAATATATAGCATTTCATGACCTGTAATTAAAATTAGGTCATTAAAATAGCCGACAAGGCTAATAACCAAAAATCATATTGTTTTACATTAAACTGTTAAACAAAACCCTAAATGAGCAATAAGAAAGACGTCAAGCCCTTCTGAGGGAGACGTTGGCCCTTTTTAGGGAAAAAAGAAGCACAAGATGACAAACATTGGCCCTCTCTAGGCCTCCAAACTTTGCCACATGTGCCAAAATGCTATGTCAATGTTCCATACACTGGAGGTGACGTCATGGCTCCTAGATGACGTCCTAGGGAATCAGAAGGGACTCGTCCCACCTGTAGTGGGTCAACCCCCCTAGGCTGGGCTTAGCCAACGCATCCTGGATGAAAACGTCCCCCTTCTTCTCTTGTGCAAAGGCTCGACCAATCATTGTCCTGTCTCTGCCCCTGATGGGGTCCCAACAATCATTTGATGGGCTCTTCAGCCCCATGGAGGTCCAAACTAATCATCTCCCCATGTGTACCGGTCCAATTGGTACCTGTCCGTCAGACATGATCCTGCACATCAAAAACTGCGCCCTCCATGGGCTCATTAGTCCTAGGGATCATAGCAATGTCAATCATATTTCATCATTAATTTTATCAAATGCATGCATAAAACCCCTAGCATATCATCCAATAGCTCAAAGACATTAAAATGACCTACTATACAAAGCTGAAGGAAAAGACAAATGCCCTATTGGGCCAGCATCCATAAGAAAAGGAAAGTTTCCAGAGGATATCATCCAAGCCATGTAACACAAGGTGGTGTGGTCAAAGGATGTCCAGACATACAGGTAGAGTGAAAGACCAGGGTGATTATTATCTGTGGGTGCCTTTGTAGAAGGTGAGTTGTACATGTCATGGATGCAATTCTTTCCAAGCCCTTTATTGCCTTTATTCTTTCTTTTCTTTATTACTTTTTATTTCTTTTTATTTCAAGGTCTAACTAGAGGACACTGCCTTGGCGTGGTGACCAGAGCTGACAGTGTTACCCACAAGTACTTTCACAAAGATAATAAGGTTGGCTCGTGATGAGACCCCCTTTCCCTTGGCCATGTAACCAAAGGTCACTACCCTGGCGTGGTAACCAGATAATGACAATGTCATACTGCTAGGTACCCATGAACATAATAGGCTGGCTCGTGATGAGAACCCCCATCCTCTTGGCTAGGTCTTGTTTTGTCATTTTTCTTCGGGTCCCTCTTATTTCTTGTTCAGAAGCTTTTTATTGTCTTCTCAGAGATCCCTGGGCGAGGCATCTCTAGGTTTTATTTTTTATGTCTTTTATCTCTTACCAGTTGCTTTTACCTCCTGGGCCTTTAGCCCCTTCTTCCCATGAGATATGGTGTAACCCCACAAACAGGTCATCCTAATGTCCAGACTAGGGGAATGGGATAAATGAGTGGGAGACAAGATGTAAGAGTGATGATATGATGAGAGCGAATGATGGCCCTTCAAAATCCCCCCTGGTGGCTAACCAAAACCTATGGGTACAAGCTTGTTAGGGTACCCTGTCAATCCCCCAACCATGGTCAAGTGGGTTAATGTAAGATCCAAGCAGTCGTCAGAAATGAAAGGAATTTGATGCATATATCTTAAGGTTATAATGATCAAATATGACACATACCATGATACCTGGACCAATTACCTCATAGAGAAAGAGTCTTCTCCGATACAAGTCCAAGCCGAAGGTGATGGATGATGCTGCTATTGACAGGACAAGTCTGATGAAGAAGAAGAAAGATGGGCCGTCCAGGGCCATGCTCAGGTCAATCATGCTCTCAGTACTCCATGTCTAGGACCTGTGGGCCTCGAGACATGATCTCCTAGTTATCCCTAGAAATCAGGGATAACATCTGGCTCCAACTCGGGGACATGTTCTCACCGTAGAGCACATGAGAACCTCAACATCTCTAGCATAAACTGCAGACCTGTTCATACTCGAAAATAACATTAGTAATAAGGTGGGGTGGTATTGCCACCCCGCAATATATATATGTATATAAAGCAATCATAAGTGTAAATATA
>JASDQU010332387.1:0-12802 GCA_032191745.1 Picea mariana | reverse complement strand
TGTCGCGAGATCACCCATCTCGGGATTTCAGACTTCGGGATTTTGGAGGTCTCATTGACAAGAGATCGGGACACTCCATGGTGGAAGTCCCGAAATAGATCTGGATCGTC
Source organism: Picea mariana (assembly GCA_032191745.1). Lineage (NCBI taxonomy): Eukaryota > Viridiplantae > Streptophyta > Pinopsida > Pinales > Pinaceae > Picea > Picea mariana. Next base: position 12,692 of record JASDQU010332387.1, on the reverse strand, counting down.
CAATTAAGGGAGGCCACGTGTCGTGAGATCACCCATTTCAGGAAATCGAAAATTGGGAATTCGGGAGTCCTGTTGACAAGAGGTCAGGCTCTTGTATTGATAAGTCCCGAAAGAAATAGGACGGAGGTCTTATGGGGAGTGGTCACCTGGATCTGGGCATATCCAGGAGGGCTAATGTGACAAAGGCCATTTCGAGAAATCGGAAATCAAGAATTCGGGAGTCCCGTTGACAAGAGGTCGGGCTCTCGTATTGATAAGTCCCGAAGGGAATAAGACTGCGGTCTTATGAGAAGTGGTCATACTGGCCAAGGCATAGCCTAGGGGGCTAATTGTTGATCGAAGCCTGTTCGGCACTTCGGCATTTCGGGGTTTGCAGAGTCGAAAGACTCGACTCGCTTATATCGTCGAGTCGCGAAACGCGAAAAGGCACCTAGTTGTTTGGCCTATGGTCATAATCAACGATCACATGGAGGTGGAAAAAAGGGAAGAGCTAGCATGTACTAAGCCTCGTAGGACTTCAGGGATTTTGTCCCTCAAGAAAAGGCAAAAAAAAATATTATGCCGCAGCGGGGGTCTTACAAAAATATTACAATCAATTACAAGTGCATTAAATACGACTAAAAATATGCAACTGATTAATCATAAGATAATGATAATATTCCCTCCCTCGTCTAGTGATCGTCCTGACTAAATAGGATGTTCTGACATCCTCACCGATCCATCCCTATATATGGATACTATACAATATAAAGGACAATATTGTCCTCATTATATAACAAATCCAAAACCTTTGAACTCACCAAACTACATGAGCACTCTGACTATCCCCTCTTGGGCAACATTCACCCCCACATGCACATCAGTAATTGGCCTAGGAAGGAGGTGCTTGACCATCGATTGAATTACTAAAAACATCTCAAAAAATAAATTAAATATCTCTAAAGAAAAGGAGAAGACTTGTCTACCCTCAAACATGCTATGACAACAATCTAGAGCAACACAAAATTGTTGCAAAAAAATGGTAGACCACCTTATTAGTCCAGGCCTGAAACTATTTACATAGTGCATCAAAGGAAAACTAATGTGCTACCTGTCATAGGTATGGTGTGCTAGTGTTGTGACCATCGATGACAAGCACTTAACCTCATATTCATCGAAAGCATGTAATCTTAGCTAGCCTCCAGTAGCTTGGAAATCAGTAGGGTCAATTATGCTTTCATTGACATATATTTGCACATATTCCATCTGACTCTCTTCCACAACACCAAGTGACAGATTAGGAAAATGGAGAAAATCACCCCCCTCCTAGATAGCTCAATGATGAAATAAAAATCCTCTTATATGGGTTGGTACCACAAATCAAAACCAAACCTGAAAGCTTTCCTACCATGATCTTAACAATGGATTAATTGCATCAATAAGCATGAGCTCCCCTTAGGGGGAGATAGCCTCCTCATAAAACTTGATTATGCCAACATCCCTCAAAAGGATATGACTCTCCACTCAAATAAGATGAAGGCATAGATCACTCTCCCTCTCTCTAGCCTCCTTCTCATACTTCAAAAGGGGATGAGTCTCAACTCTAATAGGACAAGGGAATATACCCCTTTCCCTCTCTTATGCCCCCAACTCACATACATAGGTACATGTACGAACTTGATGTTTGTGTCGTCGTCATCATTATTCCTTATTCATATATAAATTCATTAGGCACATATATCTATTAAATAAGCAATCTATACTAAATTACCATTTGTAATATTCATTAAATATTAAACTTAATTTGTTTCCAAACCAATGTTTAAAACTCATCGGTCTTCCCCATTTATTGCAACACACTGTCAACAAAGCACTATAATATTTGTTAGTAAACTGACACTCTTTTGTAAACCTACACACACTAATTGGAACATTTAATTTTTTTAATGTTTTATTATCGCTACTTTTTTTTATGTACTAGAAAACCTCCAATGGTGCATCCTAAAAATTAAGAGCACGTCGATAAGCCTAAGATTTTTTTTATAATGTTTAGTTTGTTGTTGAATTTTTTTATAATGTTTAGTTTGTTGTTTCTCTTAATATGTAAGGTGCATCAATACACTTAATAGTGCACCAACAAACATGGGAAAAAATAATTTATTAAATTTAACTCAATTGTGCTCCAAGTTGTATTGGAGCACTCGTGCACTTAAGTAAAAATACACACACTGATTGGAAAGTTAAGTCTTTTTAAATATTAGCTCGTCAATGATTTTTCTGTAATAGAGACCCACTAGGAGTGCATCCTAAAAATCATGAGTGCATAGACAAGCCAAGGCATTTTTTATTATGTTTAGCTTCATACTGCACTTATGATGTAACGAAGAACCGGTAAAGGTGCATTAGTGCATTTAATAATGCACCAACAAGCACGGAAAATTTTAATTTAATAAATTTAACTCAATAATGTGCTAAGTTGTACTAGGGCATGGATTCTCTTAGTAAAACTACATGCACCGATTGGATATATATAGATATATATACTAGACCCTTACTCATGGTGCATACTAAAAATTAAGATCGCATTGACAAGCTCAAGAAATTTTTATTATGTTTAGTTGGTTGGTGTGCTTAAGATGTCATGGAGCACCAGTGTGGCACCAGCAAAGATGCATTAGTAAATTTGACAGCACACTGAAAAGCACGAGAAAATTTAATTTATTAAATTTAACTTAATGGTGCAATAAGATGTACTAGAGCACCCTTAATGGTGCATCCTTACATCTATCAGTGCACCGACAAGTGTAAGTAAATTTTAATATATTAAATTTAACCAAACAATGGGATTATTATGTATTGTTGCACCATCAAGGGTGTGGCCTATAAAATCACCTATGTTTGGTGTAAGCTTAATGCACAAGATGCATCACACCGAATTTTTTGGAAAAAAAAAATGAGAAAACATTCAAATTAAAGCCAAATTTGAAATCACTAAAAATATAAATTAGGGGATGACAATCAACTTACCTGATCTTTGGATGGCCAAGGCATGGTTTCCATGTAGAGAAAAAATGAAAATTGGGTATCAATTGCAAAATTCCAAAACAAACCAAATCCACCATGGAAGCATAGGAATCAAGAACTCTAGTACTATGGTAGCACCACACAATGAGGCAGACGTAGGCGTATAGTGAGCACAAATGTTTGACAACTTGAAGCATTGAAAAACGTTATAAATGAAACTATTGTTTTCTAAAAAAATTATTTTTACCCTATCGTAGTGCTCCAAGTGATAACCCAACCCACAAGTGCATGTGTGTATTTATTACAAGTTCTTACAACCCAATGTTGGTGCACATGTCTTACATGAGCATCAATGTGATTATTATGTTAGCGCACTGGTGCAACAATTGTGATTTTGTAAAACATACCGGTAATATATTTTAATAAAAAAAAAAGTTAATTCAATATTTCTATACAAAATATTTAGACCACATTAATGCACCATATATAACCATACATCATTACGTGTATAGGTACAACAAGTGTTGTCAATACAACATTACAACACGCCTTATTTATAGGGTTTACAGTAGAAAAAACCCTAAAGAAAAGGCACCCAAAACAGTTACAGATCCACACAGATCATTGGCTACAAATCCCGCAAATCTAGGGATTCTATTACTATTGACTACCAAGTCGGATTACCAGTCGGCCTTCATTTGTTCTTCAATCGGTTGCCACGCACTCGCATGTCGACCTCTTGTCGGTTGACCTCTTCGACCTGATGTCGATGTTTTTGAATTCAACTTTACCCAGTCGAACCACCTCAACCTTCAACTTGTTGTCGATGTCTTCAACTTCGACTTTACTCGATCGAACCACCTCAACCTTCGATTTGTTGTCAATGTTTTTGAATTCGAATTTACCCAATCGAACCACCTCGACCTTCGACTTGTTGTCAATTCCTTCAACTTCGATTGTCAGTCAATCCACCTCGACGAGACTTTCACTACAAAAAATATAACAACCCAACATTCTCCCACTTGTTTTCTTTGTTGAAACAAGGAGATTTATGAACTCTTGTTCACAAACCCGGGAGAGCAATTCTCATTGCCTCTCTGCACTAAGATAAATTCACAACAACACTCACATACTTGGTCAAAGAGTCTATCATGTTTTCCAACGAGTCTATTTTCTCCAGTAGTGCCTTACTTCTTTCAACCATGTCTCTCACGAAATGGTATTGTACATCAATGTGCTTAGTCTTATAATGATAAGTTGGGTTCTTTGCCAAGAATATTGTGCTTTGACTGTTGCAACTTATCTTCATAGTTTTTTTGCTCAAACTTAATTCATGAACACAGTCTTTGCAACCATACTCTTTCTTTGCTTCCATGAGTGGTTACCACGTATTCAACTTTTTTTGTTGACAAGGCTACGACCACATGTCTCTTATTCATCCAATTGATTGCTCCACCAAACATTTTGAACACATTTATTGGTCGAGCTTCGTCAATCCAGATCTCCAGCCCAGTCAGCGTTGACAAAGCCATGTACATTTAATTCACTGTCACCTCCAAGTTTTCCTTGGTAGCATATAGCATAATATTTTGTGCCACACAAATACCTAAATGGTCTCTTGACAGTTGCCCAATGCTCCTTCCCAAGTGTTGACATGTATCTACTCAACACTCCCATTGCATGGGAAATGTTTGGTCTAGTGCAAACCATCGCATACATTAGACTACCAATAGCATTTTCATAGGGAACACATGTCATGTCCTCTATTTCCTCCCGTGTCCTTGGACACTGTTCAGCAGTTAGCCTTGCTCCCATAAGAATTGGCACCTTCACAGGTTTGCAATCCTACATGTTGAAACATTTTAAGACCGTTTCAATATACTTCATCTGATTCAACCAAATATTTCTAGTTGCTCAATCTCTCTTGATCTTCATTCCTAGAATGAAGGTAATACCCCAAGGACGTGCCCCAATTGTATTATGAATTGTAATTTTGTTTTATAGGCTGGTGAGCCAAGTTTATATAAGCTAGTGGGCTTATGTGTTATTTAGGCTAGGGAGTCTAAGTGTTGAGGGTCAGGAGCCTAATTTTTGTACATATAATTATGCACAATATTAATACAAAAACATCTATGCGTGTGGACCGACCATGATGAATGAGTGATGGGGGACTAAGCTTCCACAAAGCCTGGGTAAGGGAGAGGGGGCTAAAAGGTTGGAAGAGGGGTTAAACTTGAGGGCTTAAGTCCTTGGGAATAATAATTAAATATTATTCCAAAGCTGTGAAAATGTATATGTTTTATCCTAAGTTCTTGGAAGGGGAACGTGTGCAAGATGGGAAACATGCAGCCCCAGGGAGACAGGTGTCGACCTGGTCGCATGCAGTTAAAACTAGAGAAGTAAGCCATGTTGGGGGTTTGTCCTTCATTCCTCGATCTGCCACCTGAGTCCGGGGGTTGGTCCTCCATTCCTATGTGGGTTGTTTGAACTGTGTGACCTCTGTGTTGGAGTGCAGCATACCTCACGCAGCTCTGAAATATGAAACCGTGAGACCTAGTGGTCAACCTGTGGACTGAGCTGAGTCTCTTGTGTGTCCGTTGAACCCTGGGCATACCGTAATTGTCCATGTTGTGTGTGTTTTAACTGCGGACTGTTGTGGTCACGCAGTCCCTTGGCTAAGTGTAATTGACTACTGTCATCTGTCCTCTGTTGAGTCTTACTATTGTTCTCATTATGTTGGAACGAAACTAAAGAAATAGGTTGTCTGGCCTTTGTATACAACTCTCTCTCTCCAGATGAGAGAGGTGGTTGAGGTTGAAAAAGTAGGTTGTCAAACCTATGGGTGACTCTCTCCAGGTGAGAGAGTGCGCGGAGGAAGGAGAGAGTTTCTGGAAGGAACCCCGTAGCTGCCACAGAGCTTGGAGATTTTCGGTCCGGTCTGTTGCTGAAGCCCAAGGCAAGGGAGGTTAGCAGCCAAAGGACTGTCTAGGTGACAGAGAAGGTGTATACTCCTGGGGTGGGACAGGCATGTGGGGAAGGAGAGTCTGTGGGCAGTGGGCATAAGTGGTTCCTGGGAGAGAATCCTCCTTATTTTACATGTATTCTTCATGTAAACCTTACCTAGCCTAGGATTCCTTACCCGGTGGAGCTTAGTCCCAGCTCGGAGGTGACCTACTGCTAAGAGTGATGAGAAGCGTGGTCTAAGGCTGGGAGGTTCGTGGAAGGTCTACACACAGTTGGTGGAATTACCACGGTTTCAAAGATAAGTATCATCTTATGCTTAATATTATGTTTTGCATGCATGTGATGCTTATATGTATCATGTATTCTGTTGTGCATATGAATTATTGTTAATGCCAACGATTATTTATGTTAGCAGTTAAATGTGTTTAATTTGATTTAAATGCATGTTATTCATTAAGTATGAGAATGTTGTTGTTCCGCACAGTAGCGTTGTCCGGCCAGTGGGTTGACAGTCGGGGAACGTTACAATATGGTATCAAAGCCTAGTTTCAACGCTGAGCCTGGATGGGCCAGATAAGTGGTCTTTGGACCGAGGTTTTGAGAAGAAATTGTGTCTGGAGGACTAATTTTAGACCTCATAATGTTTCTGAGTGTCAACGGACTACTTGAACGTGTTACAAAGCTCAGGACGTGTAGCGGTATTATAAAACTACAGCTGGCGTGGTATATGGCCACAGGGAGAGAGAGAACTCCACACCAAAAGTGTTGGATCCATAGAATCTGTTCGGGAGGAAAGGAGAACCCTCACGACCGTCAAATCTGGAGAATGTGCACAAGGTTTAAAACCCTTGGGAGTTGCACAGGAATGTGGAAATCGCAATACGCGAAATCCTGAATTCGTCAGGACCATCCATCGGAAAGGACGTGTGGAGAGCGATCAACCTTTCGTTGACTCGTGACTTGAAATGGTCTAAGGGTGAGTTTGTGAGAATTCACGAAACGCGAATTCACAATTGGATCACAACCGTCGATCTAAGAGAGATCTGGACCGTTAATTGTCCAGGAAGAAATCGACATTTCAGGAATAGGGAGGACGAAGGTGGAAAATCCTTCGACCTCGTGACACACAAAATCCCGATATGCGAAATGTCGATGAGATCTGAGTCGTCAGATCGTGGGAAATCGGGACTGTTGGATCAAGTAGATGATAGACCGTAATTTTGGAATTTCGACAAATGAAAGTTCAAGATGTGTGGATGCACGAACTCCTTATGCCCGAAACTCCGAAACGAAAAGTGAAAGTAGTGGGGCCCCATGACATCGCTGGGAGTGAGGTGGACCTTATTAAGGACACCATGTGTCACTACCTTGGTGGGCAGCAACTGTGCTGTGGGCCCGGAGAGTAAGGAAATCGAATTTTCGGAAGTCGGGAGTTGGAGAGGGAAGCGAGTGCGAGAACCTCCGGGACCAAAACCCCGAAACCCGAAACCCCGAAGCCTCGAAATCCCGAAACCCGAAGTTTCGTTTGGAGAGCCTTGTAGCACCTAGCAGTTTAGTGTTTGATCATGGCCCATGGACGCATGGGTTGGGGACTAAGAAAATGGGGGTTATCGCCGGAAATTGCAGAGCCAAACAGAGCTCAGAAAATTCATGGAATCGAAACGTTTTCTTATTCGCATTGGTTTATGAATGTTGTAGTTTTATTAAGGGTTTAAGGCCTAACAAACTTCGGTTGACTGCACGTTGTGTGTGCAGAGTTCAACGAGTGTCAGGACAGCCGCGAATCGACGTCGAGTATAGAATGGAAGAGGTGCGGATTGCCTCCAATTCAGAGAACGAAAGAAAAGGAAGGAATGTCAACTTGGGAGTCGAAGAGTCAAACTCTAATGGGCAAGGAAAAGAGATGGATAAGGAAGGACATATGATGAAAATCATTGAAAGATTGCAGAGAGATGCCCAGGCTCGCCGAGCTGATAGCTGAAAGCTCATAAAAGTCAGGGATAGGCAGAGTGAATTCAACTTAAGGATGTTGAAGAGTCTGTAAAGAATAGAAAAGAAATTGAAAAAGGAGAGTGACTCAAGCAAGACAGAGAGTCACAGGACCCCTGAGAGGAAAAGGAGATCAAGGAGTGTTAGCAGACATCGTCGCCTCTCCCCAAAGCATTATAGTAGGGAAGAACACAGTAGTTCAAGCCCATCTCCTACCAAAAAGCACAAGAGATCTGGGATGGATGAATTGAAAAGGGAAATGAACAAGATCAAGCCTCCAACGTTAGATGGAGAACATAAGAAGGAGGAAGACGTTGAAACTTGGTTGCTAGGTATGAGGAAATACTTTCAACTGCAGAATTATTCCTCTCATGTAGAGGGCAGGATTTCCATGTATCAACTGAAGGGAAAGGCATCCATGTGGTGGGATCAACTTGTGCAGGTGCAGCACATCAGGGAAAGGGACATCACATGGCAAGAATTCAAGAGGTATTTCGAGAGGAAATACTTAACTAAAAGATATTATGACAAAAAGATGAAAGAGTTCTTTGAACTCAAGTTGGACAACAAGACCAGTGATGAGTATGAACAGAAGTTTTTGGAATTACTGAAGTATGTTCCGTTCATCAAAGATGAGTCTGTCAAGATTCAGAGGTACCTGAGTGGATTACCGCCTCCTATTGGGGATAAGATTTAGTATGATGACCCAAAGACTATGGAAGAAACGATAAGAAGAGTGAAGTGCTTATTTGAACAATAAAGAGAAAAGCCTACCTTTTGGAAGGCTTGGGATGACCAGAAAAATTTCAAGAAAGAACAGAGGCAGAAGGGAAATAAACCACCCTTTTTCAGAAACAGTCCTCAAGGAAAGTCGTCTCTTAGAGAGCCCAGGAAGATTGAAGTGGGTGGACAAATGTCAAGGCCGCCACCTATGGAATGTTGGGGTTGTAAAGAAAACCATAGATACAGGGATTGCCCCCACAGAAATGATAAAGTAAGAGTTATCCACAATGTTCAGCAGGCTGAAACAGTGGAGGACATGGGCAGTAGAATTCCAAGGATCTATGCAACCCTGGACAACAAGCAAGCTGAGTATCAGTCGCACATGANGTATGATCAAAAACCAACCATTTACTATTTTAGTTGATTCAGGGGCTAGCCATAGTTATATAGACCCTAGAGTGGTAGAAAGTTGCATTTGATAAGAAGCAAACATGAAAAGTCTTGGTTAGTGCAGCTAGCTATAGGAACTAAGAGGAAAGTCACGGAGTTAGTCAAGTCCTGTCCTGTAGACATGAATGGACTGAGCACGAAGGTCGATTTGAACATTCTGTCATTAGGCTCTTATGACTGTCTAATTGGGATGGACTAGTTGGACCAACACCATGCCATCTTGGATTGTCGGAATAAGGCATTCACTTGCTTAGATGAAGAAGGGAATCAAAGAATCGTCCAAGGAATTCCTAGAGCTGTTACTGTTAGAGAAATCTCAGCAATGCAGCTAAAGAAGTGCTACAGAAAAGACTGTCAATTGTTTGCAACCCGTGTGGAGGAAGCATCCAGAGATGAAGTCTCAAAGATTGGAGACCATGCAGTACTAACAAAGTTTGAAGACGTATTTCAGGAGGTACCCAGACTACCTCTGAAGAGAGATATCGATTTCTCTATAAATTTGATGCATGAAAACTCCTTATAGAATGAGTACGCCAAAGTTGAAAGAGTTGTAATTGCAGCTTGAAGAGCTTCTAAAGTAGGGGTACATTCGCCCAAGCGTGTCACCTTGGGGTGCCCCGGTCCTGTTCGTGAAGAAGGATGAGATATTGAGGCTATGCATTGATTTCAGAGAGTTGAACAAAGTAATTGTCAAGAACAAGTATCCTCTGCCGAGGATCGACGATCTTTTCGATCAGTTGAAAGGTGCGAAAATATTTTCGAAGATAGATCTCAGATCGGGATATCACCAAGTAAGAATAAAGGATGAAGACATCAGCAAGACCGCCTTTAGAATAAGGTATGGTCATTACGAGTTCACATTGGTACCTTTTGGGCTGTCGAACGCACCTGTTTTTTTTATGTGCTTGATGAATGGTGTATTCAGGGACTATCTAGACAAGTTTGTCATAGTCTTCCTGGATGACATTTTGGTGTATTCCAAGTCAGAGGAAGAGCATGAACAACACCTGAGGATGGTGCTACAAGTGTTGAGAGAACACCAGTTGTATGCCAAGTTGAGCAAATGCTCGTTTTATCAAAGGCAAATCCATTACTTGGGGCACATTATTTCAGAAGAAGGGATCGTCGTGGATCCTGAGAAAGTGGAGGCCATCAGAGAATGGTCAGCGCCAAGGAATGTGGCAGAAGTTATATCCTTTATGGGTCTAGCGGGCTATTACAGAAGGTTTATCGCAGGGTTCTCAAAGATAGCTCACCCTATCACTTTCTTGCAAATGAAGGAGGAAAAGTTTCAGTGGACTAAAGAGTGTGAGAAAATTTTCCAGCGATTGAAGCAGTTGTTAACCAGCGCTCCAATCTTGAGGATTGCAGATCCAAATGTGGATTTCTTGGTGTGCACAGATGTGTGTAAAGAAGGGTTGGGAAGAGTTCTCGGTCAAAATGGATTTGTAATCTGTTATGAGTCCAAGGAGATGAAAGAGCACAAAAAGAATTATGCCACTCACGATTTGGAGTTGGCAGCAATCGTTCATGCTCTTAGGAAATGGAGGCATTACCTCATGGGAAGGAGGTTTGAACTCAGAACAAACCATAATGGTCTGAAATATTTGTTTAATCAGCCAACCTTAAACACTAGACAAAGTAGGTGGTTGGAATTTCTGTGTGAGTACGACTTTGAGATCAAGCATATCAAAGGAAAGGATAATAAAGTGGTTGATGCACTCAGCGGGAGGGTGCATGTATTACATGTTACAGCCATTAGCATGTATCGGACTGATATTAAAAGCAGAATTCTGGAGGCTGTGAATGCAGATCTACAGTACAGAGAATTGGTAGCCAAGCTACAGCAGGGTAAGATGCCACAGAAGATGGAAATTTATAAATTGGAAACCGATGGAATATTGTTGTACAAGAACAGAATTTTTGTATCCAATGTCCAGTGCTTGAAACAGATGATTTTGCAGGAGATGCATAATGATCTGAAAATGATAAAGACTCGTATTCTTGAAAATATTTGCAAGTTTTAATTCAAGTGTTCTTATGCAAATGGATCAATTTTGCAAAACACAACTTTTATAGAAATAACACATTCAAAATGCATATAAACAACAGCAAATAATAGTGAACAGAAAACACATAACACAGCAAATGATAAAGGAGTTCACCCCTCTCTTGGGCTACATCTCCTGGTCCAGCTTCCAATGGATCTTTTGTATTATTTGCTCAAAGTGATAAAATATGTGTTTTACAATACTCAAAATTTCAAATAGAGGGCTCCAATAGCTTCAGAACGTCTAAAAACCCCTAGCTGGCCTTTTTCGGCACCTCGTTTGGCCAAAAATTGAAGAAGCTAGGCTTCCTGGAAATTTCCCTTCAAACTTGTTGTCTCTGGATCACCAAAATGCACCTCTGCCCCCTCAACCTAGCCTCGACGCACATATTTGTGTTAAAACCCAGGGTCGGGGGCAACCGCAAAATGATGCGAACTGTAGGACAGTTAGGGCACGCCTAGCCCCTAATCGCCAAGTCTGTGGGCACATGGGCCACCATATGACCGCGCACATATACAAAAAGGGTTACGTTTTAAAACCATATGGTAACGGTCGAAGGGCGCGCGCGTCGGTGGTTCCATAGCATACACATATGACCGGGGGCCAGGGCTAAGCCCCGACCCGGACCGCGCCCCCATTTCAAATCAATTCAAATTTAAATAATTTTAAAAAGGTATAGTGGTAAGAACCATATGGGTGGCGCGCCGGTTGGGCGGCCCTTCCCAAAGCTTTACCCCTGCCCGAAGGTCACGGGGTCGAATCCTGCCAACAACATAAATTTTAAACCATAGCCAGGGTGACACGTGGCGACCATTGATTGGGCCATGTGTCAACATTCCATTCGCCACCAATGCCATGTGTCAAGAAACGGTTCATCGTCCAACTACCAACCAACACCTGCCACGTGTCGTACGACCCTACCACGTCAGCATCCGTACGGATTGTATAGTCAGCACATTTTTTTTTTGCTTGTTTGACGATTTGAACAGAACGTGATATCTCTCTCATCCGACGTCTGTTTGAACCCAAATGAGTTGTGTTAGGTTCATGACGACGAGGCCTATGCACCCGTTCGATTTGAAGTGATTCCATGCACTTTGAATTTTGAGCAAAATTTGATCCCCTGGATCACACCTCCCCATTGGAAAACTTTTGGACCTCCAAAAGACTATTTTCAGTCTATCTGAAGATGAGGGTATAGTTCCCTCACCTTTCCAACCTCAATCCACTTGGTTGCTTGGCTTTTCTTGGATTTGTGCCTTTAAGACCAACTCGAAGATATTCCACATTTCCTCGTCTTGAAAAATCTCATTCTCCTGTCAAGGATTGTGTCTTCATGTTGTTCTATAAGATATTCTGGGGAGAAAACATCTATAGAAGGAATCTGAACATGTTCTCCTTGATCATCAATCAAAGGAGGCTCATACAATTTCAAATTCTCAACATTAACAACTGCATACATTTGCATATAAGGAGGCAAATCTAAACGGAGGGCATTGTTACCAATCTTGT
>JASDQU010332384.1:0-12802 GCA_032191745.1 Picea mariana | reverse complement strand
GAGGGTTTATTGGGTGTGCGAGAAATATTTTCCTCAAGAGAGACAATATCGAGACCAAACTTTCTATACTCGGACCTTGTCGGGGACATGCACTGAAAAATGATCATGAACAATTTTCTCTAATACCACTGACCCTGATTATTTTTGGCACGAAATGAGAGCGGAGATATAACATAGAAATATTCTGAGATATTGCAAGAGAGACAACAATATAACAGAGATATAGCGGAAATATAAAAAGAGTCACAGATATACAGTAATACATGATTTCTATTAATGAAATAAATGTACAGAGACTGTAAAAGTACAGAGTGAAAGACTCGCTAGAATGGTGGTAGCTTATCTCTGAGAAGAGATGTGACAGCTACTCGCATCCGTGAGAAGATGATTACAATGAGTCTCTAGAGGATGTTTTACAATAAACGGGAATGCCAAAATTCCTAGACATCCAAAAACCTAATCCTAGGAGATGAAGTGCCAAAATTCATGTGGGCCCTGTTTGGGTAAGTGAGTACATCAACTTCCCGGGGTTGTAACCTTTGCATACGATCTCCGTTTTAGGCGTGTGATAGCTCATTGGAAAGGTATTGTCAAGGAGATTAATTTTGGGGGCTCAATCATGCCTTCGACTATCATTGAGAACCTATATATAGAAAAACCTTCATTTGGACCCTCAAAATGGCCCCGGAAGTGAAAACCTGCTAAAAATAGTAAATTGCCAAAATGTCCAGAAAACTGTTTTGAACCATTTGGAAATGGTGGGTGGCCACCAATATCCACCTGGATCACATTTTCTTTACAATTTGATCCATATTTTATGAGCAGAATGAAATGACCTCAAATTATTAACAGGTTCTTAACACAAAATAACAGAGATACAATAAAACTTGTTTTCTATTCAATAAGGAAATAAGTTGAAACTGTAAAATGTAGCAGAAACAAGCTTGTTGGAATGGTGGCGGCTTATCTCTGAGAATATATGTGATGGTTGCACTCATTTGCAAGAAGATGATTACAATGAGGCTCTGAAGGATTTTTTACAATAAACAAGAATTCCCAAAACCCTAGACATCCAAAAACCTAACCCTAAGAGTTGAAGCGCCAAAAGTCATGTGGGCCCCGTCTGGGTAAGTTAGTACATCAATTTCCCGAGGTCGTAAATTTTAAATACGATCTTCATTTTAGGCGTATGATATCCCGTTGGAAATATATCATCGAGAAGATTCATTTTTGGGTTCAATAATTCCTTCAAATAGCATTGAGAATCTTGATTCTGAAAAACCTTCATTTAGGCCCTCAAAATGGCCCCGAAAGTTAAAACTGCTAAATATAGTAAATTGCCAAAATTGTTAGAAAACTATTTTGAGACAATTGGAAAAGGTGGGTGGCCACTGATATCTACCTAGATCAATCCTCACTCCTTAGGAAGTAAAGGTCTCCATTTATTTGAGTTCCCCCATAAGATGAGTAAATTTCTGCTGAATTTGTCCCCAGGTGAGCCACTTGCTTTAGTGCAGGAGCTGCCCTGCTTTGACGACTCGATAAAGTTGGATCCTTTGCTGTCAAGTGCCCTTGATCTGTGTGTCCACAATTTGGTCATTGGATTCTTGTTGTGTGAATTCAAGGTTTATCTCTGTTGGTGTCAGCTGCTCTGCTATGTTTGAGGAGTCCAATAATGGTGGGAAATAAGGGTGAAGGAGATCCACATGGAACATTGGGTGAAGACCAAGGAAAGGAGGAATGTTGAGCTCAAAATCATTGTCCCCCATGGACTTGGTGATGGTGTACGACCCATAACAGAGTGGGAAAATATTATCATGGGGTCTTGTAAGTAATTCTTTTTTCAAGTGCAGCCAAACTTTGTTTCCCACCTGAAAGTTATGTGGCACCCGATGTTGATCATGGGGTTGCTTGTAATTGTCATTAGACTTCTGTCGGATATCCTAAACTTGTTGGAAGATGTGTTGGATCTTCTCAATGAATAGAGTGGATTTGTTAGCTTTAGTTGGAGCAGGAGATGAGTTGGTCAAGGTGTCTGTAAGGGGAAGTGAAACATCTATGGGACCTAATGGTTGGAATCCTAACCCCACCTAAAAGGGGTTGTGTCTGATTGAGCTATGTAGGGCTTGGTTGTAGCTATGTTGGACATAGAGAAGGCTCTCATCCCATGTGTAAGGGTGATTTGAATTATACATTCGAATGATATGAACAATCATTCGATTTATGACTTTGGTTTGGCCATCTATCTGGGGGTGGAAGGTCGTGGATTTGGTGAGCTTGGTGTCCAATAGTGACCAGAGGATCGACCAAAATGTGATAAGAAATCAACTGTCCCAATATGAGACAATGGTTTTTGGGATTCCAAAATGTACCCAAGCCCATTCAAAGAAGAGCTTGGTAATGGTCTCTGCTATGATGTTCTTCTTGCAGGCAACTAGAATCACCATATTAGAAAAAAGATCAACAACCACAAAAACATAGTCATTTCCCCGCTTGGTGGATGGGAGGCCCAACATCTAGTCCATTGAGATGGATTCCCATGGCCTATCAGGAGTAGGAAGAGGGGTGTACAGTCCTTGTTTCTTAGTGGTTGGTTTGAAAATAGTTCAGGCAGTGCAAGACCTGATATACTTGTTAACCTCCTGTCAAAGTTTCAGCCAGTAGCAATTTTTCTGTAGCATCACCACTATCTTTCCAATGCCAAAGTGTCATGCCACCCGACTGTAGTGGGCTTCCCACATCAGCTTTGCTCGCTCGCTTGATGGAACAAAGATATGGACCAGATGACACAACAACCCATCCTGAAGATGGAAATTATTGACAACTGCATTTGCACCCAAAATTTGGTAGGTGGTGGTGAAGTCCAAGTCTGTCTCATAATTTGGGGCCATCTAAAGGTCTCATGGTCGTAGAAGTTTAGCACTTTGGTGTGTGTCATGAATGGTAGTCTGTTGAGGCAATCAACGATGCGATTGGTGCTTCCTATTTTATACTTGATGTTGAGGTGGAATTGCTGCAAGTATGTGGACCACTTTTGTTGGTGATCACTTTGCAATTTTCCTTGTGTCTACATGAACTACAGTGGCTTATGATAAGTGTGGATGATTGTATCCTTCCCAAGAATGTAATGTCTCCACTAGTGGAAATCTTTCAAAATGGAGTAAATTTCTTTGTCGTAAGTAGGATACTTACAGACAACATTTGATAGTGTCTCACTATGATAGGCCATAGGGTGGCTGTGCTGAGTGAGAATGATGCCCACCGCATAGTCTGAAGCATCTGTATCAATCTCAAAGGGTTGTTGCAGGTGTGGTAGTGAAAGTATTGGGGCTGAGCACAAGAGTTTCTTCAAATCGTCGAACTCTTGTTGTTGGGACTAGCCCCATGCAAATTTCTCCTTACCACCACCCCTGGTTATTTGGTTGAGGGCCCGTGTAATATGGGAGAATCCCAACATGAACATGTGTTAGAAATTTGCAAGGCCCAAGAATATCTGAAGCTCAGTGAGTGTGGTTGGGGATGGCTAGTCACTGATGACTTGGATCTTGGATGGATCCACATGTACACCATGCTGAAGAATTATGTAGCCCAGGTAATGGACCCTGTCGATGCCGAAGGAGCATTTTTCCAAGNGTAAATGAGAATCTCATCCAGATACACCAATACAAAATTATTGGTGAATGGTCACAGGATATCATCCATCATCCTCATGAAAGTGGCTGGAGAATTTTTCAAACCAAAGGGCATGACCAAAAATTCAAAAAGGCCTTCCTTTGACTTGAAGGTGGTTTTCCATACATTTTTCTGTTCTATCGGGACCTGGTGGTAGCCAGACTTCAGATCAATCTTTATGAATTATTTGTCCTCCATGAGTTCATCAAGGAGGTCGCCGATTCGGGGAATCGGGTACCGATTTCTGACTATGATTTTATTCAGATCCCAGTAATCAATGCAAAGTCGCCAGGTTCCATCTTTCTTCTATACCAGAATGATTGGGCTCCTGCAAGGTGATGAGTTATGATGGATGTTCCCCTTATGGAGAAGTTCTTGGATATTTCACTTGATCTCCTCATTCTCTAATAGAGAGCATTGATAGACTGACCCATTGGGAAGCGGTGCGTGAAGGGTCTGATCAATGGGGTTCTTGACTTGGCAATGCAGAGGTACCCCAATAGGTGAAGAGAAGATATCTGATTATTCTTCCATGAACTTATCTACTTTCTTTTGTTGTGTAGAGAGGTCGGTTGTAGAGACCCTATATGTGGTTGTGATCTTTCACTTATTCTGAGAGTGAATCATGAAGAAGACAAAATTCCCCATCTGAGCTATGAACTTCCTGCATTGATTAGAAGATATCAAGGAAATATCACTAGGTGGGACTGCCTCGGGTATCTTGTACAATTTCCTGTTCAAAGTAATAATAACACTACAAGGCCTAGAATCATATACAACATGAATTTTCCATAAATAAGGTTGGCCCAAAAGAACATCACAAACTTTGAGAGGAGAAAAATCACACAATACCTTGTCTTTGAAGGGCGTTATGTCGTATGATAGTCGGCATTGTTGGCCGACACGAAGGTCGCTTTCTTGGTTTAGCCATCCAATGGTGTAGGGTTGTGGGTATGATGTTGTCAGCAGGGCCATTCAATTGATGATATTTGCTGAGATGAGTTTCTTTTGGCTACTGCTATCCACGATGAAGTGTAGTGGGGTGCCTTTTACCCACATCTGTGAATGGAAGAGGTGTTATCCTTCTTCTGGCTTGTCTAGTTCACCAGGCTGGAGCTTGGTGGTAGCAACGGTGGCACTGGGTTCCATGTCAATGATTTGTCTTCCCCTTTCTGGTTCTGTCTCGAAGTCTAAACCAACATCTGATTCAAAGGCTTTCACTTCGGCCACTAACAACTTCTTTGATTTGTAATCATCACTGTTATGCTAAGGACTCTTATGGAAGTTGCACCACTTCCCGATATCTTTCTTTGTCTTTCTGGTGTCCTTATTTGCTTGCGGATTGGATTGGTTGTCATGATACTATCCATCTTTTCTCTTTCCTTTGTTTTGTGGGTTGGGGTTGCCCTTTCCTGGCTTTTGTTGTGAGGGGTTCCCAGGCCCAAATTGTCGCATCTTTTGTTTGAGATTTTTCTCGATTTTGACGACATATCGTTAGTTCATGCCCAATAATGAGATGTACAAAAATTTCATTTCAGTCTGGATGTATCTATACAGAGCATCGTTATACTTGAACACCAAATATCACTCTGAATCTTTGATACCCAACTTGGTGCGCAAGGTATGAAACATATTTGTGAAACCTGGCACTGCTTGGTCTCTTTCTTTCCACAATGTGGTCCACATGGTATACAAGTCATCATAACTTTTGAAATGGTAGTATTGTTCCTTAATAGCATCCCTGAAGGATTCCCAAGTGGCCATGATTGTAAATAATGAGGGTTCCTCTGTTTCTTTTTTCTCACTAAAAGTTTCCCACCAATCTTTGACATGGGGAACAACTTTGAGGAGTGAAAAAGCAATATTTTCTCTATTCAAAAAGTTATGGATAGAAAAATACCCTTCTCGTAGATTCAACCACTTGTCTACATCATTGTCATCTATTTGACCTTCAAATATAGGAATATCAAATTTTGTTTGTACCTTTAATGGGGTGGTTCCTATGCTCGAAGAATATGTGTTGCCTGTTGGTAGTTGTTGAAGGATTTGTGCGAAACTATCCATCAGCTAGTTCATTTGTTGCGTGAGGGCTTCCTCAATCAAAAGTTTGAAAGGATATGATGTCCCATAATATTTATTTTCTCCTGCAATGAGATGTTGCTTGGGTGTGCAAGAGATTTTTTCCTCAAGAGAAACAAGCTCGAGACCCAACTCTTTCTACTCTGACCTCGTTGAGGACATGCATTAAGACAACAAGGAGCATATTGTTCTGATACGACTGATCCAAATTTTATGAGAAGAACAAAATGACTACAAATTATTAATAGGTGGTTAACAAAAAATAACATAGATACAGTAAAATTGGTTTTCTATTCATAAGGAAATAAGCTGAAACTATAAAATGTAGCGAAAAAAAGCTTGTTGGAATGGTGGTGGATTATCTCTGAGAAGAGATGTGACGGCTGTGATCATTCACAAGAAGATGATTACAATGAGGCTTTGAAGGAATTTTTACAATAAACAGGAATTCCAAAAACCTAACCCTAGGTGATGAAGTGCCAAAAGTCATGTGGGCCCCATCTGGGTAAGTTAGTACATCAACTTCCCGAGGTTGTAACTTTTGCATACAATCTTTGTTTTAGGCGTATGATAGCCCATTGGAAAGGTATCATCAAGGAGATTAATTTTTGGGGCTCAAGAATGAACTTGCATATTATTTAGAAGCTTGATCCAGAAAAACCTTCATTTAATCCCTCAAAATGGCCCCAGAAGTTAAAACTGCTAAAAATAGTAAATTGCCAAAATGTCATAAAACTATTTTGAGCCAGTTGGAAAAGGTGGGTGGTCACCGATATCCACCTAGATCACAAGTGATTCATATATTAATTTCACTTGGGAACCCATATCATATAATGTATCTATCTTTGTATGTTTAGATACAACTCTTATAAGAAATAACTCATTCCCCTTTCGTTCATCAACATGAGATTCATCATTAGCACTAGAAATAGCATGAAGAGAATCTTTACCTTGTACTCCAACTGTTGTGATATTTCCTTCATCTCTTGAATCGGAACCAAGATATTTTTTTACCATAGCAATGGTGTTTTTCTTCCCCTTTCCACAAAATTGTTTCGGTTTCTTTTCCCAATGCAGTTTCCAACAACGTTCTTCATCGTGACCACTCTTATTGCAATGAGTGGAAGATGGTTTTCCTCTTCTTGTCACTGTAGCAGTATTCTTATCCTTCCTTTTAAAATTCTTAAAAGTCTTTTGTGGGAAATTGGAAGGTTTCTTTGTGGGATCTTCTTGAACATGTTTCCCCCTGTTCTCAAGGTAAGTGTATTGCACACAAACTTCGTCAAGACTAGTGGGGTTAAACAAGAGCAAAGTATGTCAAATATAACTATGAAGTGCGCCAATATACTTCATTAAAGATTCATAAGAATCCAAAGGAGTATTCAATGCAAGAGATTTCTTCCTAAATTGTTTTGTGAAACTTTGTATAGTTTGTCCTTTATTTTTCATTAAATTTTTCCATTCTATCATTGCTTTATGTAAATACCCTAATGGATAAAATTGCTTCCTTATTGCTGATTTAAATTCTGACCATGAGGAAAGAAGCTTACCACACTTACGTTTTTCTTGAAGCTTTCTCTCCCACCATACAAGAGTGGTACCTTCCAACTAAAGAGAATCCATTTTCTCTTTAACTTCCTCTTCATCAATATGTTGGACATGGAAATACACTTCAACCTGTTGGATCCAATTATCTAGCTTTTCAGGATTAGCATCTCCATTAATACAACTAGTGCAAAAATTAAAGGGCGCTATAAAGGCACTAGGCACATGTGCACATGCGCAAAACATAAACGCAGAAATCACGCACATGCACATGATGTGCGATTTTTGTCACAAAAAGTCATGCACCTAAGAAACGACGCATCCATGAGAGTGGTTGTCCTCCCACCCACTTCTGGTTCAGCTTCCAAGTTGATTTGACACTCAAATCTGGACTGAATTCGACTGGGTGGTTGGTCAAAGACCTAGAAATGCCCTAATTAGCCTCTTTACACACTACAAACCAGTTGGACAATAAATCAAAGGAATGCTATAAAAAGGCCATGGATACACTTCATTTTTCAAGAAATTCATAGCAAAGTTATGCTACCATTAGTCTCTTGAGGAATCTTCTATCCTTTCCAAGAGTATACTTGCATCATTGCATTGGGAAATCCATCTCACCCCTTGAGTGTATTAGCAAATAATTCTTTCGCCATTTTCATTTTCATTTTCAAAGTTGTAAGAAGAGCTTATTTGTCGAGGTCCAAGAGCCCTCCCTTGGAGGAAGAAGGGACTCATAGTCCTCTTACTTCTCTGTGTTTTCTTTCACTAATATCAGCCTTATCATTGGTGGCATGGGTCTCATTGTTTCTTTTGTCCTTATGTCCCTATGATTATTAATTTAGTTGTTGTTTTATTTCTTAGTTTAATTCTTAGTTGTTGTTTTATATTTCTTTTTCTAACCCTTTTCCTTGTAGCTATCTTTCTTAGCAAACCCGACTAAGCTTGCAAGCACCTATATTTTTCTCACTAAGGTGACGAAAGAGGTGCAACAGATTGGCGACTCCACTGGGGAAAGGTATCAATTTCTTACCCCATTTGGGTTTTTCTAGCTCTTCTTTTCATTTATTTAACTTGCAGGTGCATTAACCGGCCTAAGCCGACCTGCTAATCATCCAATTCCAAGGTGAATTGAGAGAATTCCATTTGGAATTTTCATTCATGGCCGTGTGTCACCTATGCATGGGTTTTGTGGCCCACAGACGCACATTGTGCACACATGCGCTCAAGTCACAGTTCTGTTCTATGCACGTACGCTCATTAACTCTTTTCATTCTACACACATGCGCTCTGTGCACCTCTATCTCCACTGAGACCTGTGCACCTGTGCAAAAAAATCACATTGTAAAGTTTTTGAGATGTGGGGAAGACCCTTAGCCCTCTTAAAAGTGATTTCAAGCATGTCTTAAAGCTGCACCACACTTAGTCCCCTCTTCATATAAAGGGGTTAGTCAAAACACATAGGCACTTAGGGGGTTAAAATCAGTATTTCATATTTTTCTTTCATTTTTTTCCACATGGATGGTTTGTTTTGACTCAAAATATAAGTTGGAAATCATTTTTAATCACATCTAACTTGCATTAGGACTAGAAGTTCGATAAAAATCGCTTAGTATGCTCTTCTCTCGTGCCTTCAAGCAACCTTGAGAATCAGAAAAAGATTGTCAAATAATTCCATCTCCCTTAAGAAGATTAAAACCTTTAGGAGAGGACAACAACCCTTCTTGGGACTCCTCTTAGTTTGTTTCTTCAAACACATCTTAATATTGTAATGGGCCCATACATGCCCACATGCTACAAAAATAGGATAATGTTGAAATTTACTTTCTTAGATCAAATCAATAGGGAAGTTTAAAGGTTTTGTAACAGGCCCATACATGCCCACATGATCATAATCTAGGATGGTTTCAAATCTTTTCTTAGATTACATCACAAATAGTGAGTTAAAGGAATAGTAATAGACCCACATGTCCACATGCTAGCTTCCTAGGGACTTTTGAATTACGCAAGTTTGTACCAAAGGCACTTAGTTAATTAGGTAATCAACACTTGTAAGGACCAAGCAAAGTCCACATGGAGGAAGGTGACACCTAATTCATTAAAAAATTGGCACACTTTCACTCATTCACACACAAAGGTCACCCATCACTCACATAACTTCTTCTTGAAATGTGGAGGTCAAAGTAATTTTCCTCCAAAGGGATTCCAAAACACCCCACCCTTTTCTTGATAAAACTATCCACTCCCATTTAAATTCAATGAGGTTGGTTCACACCCCCAACCTCTCAAAACAACTACATCTAATTTTTTTTCTGGAAACTCACTAAGTTTTCCTCCATGGGAGGTGCCAAAAGAAATTTTTTAGTCTAGGTAGGATTTTTCATTATAACTGATTGTTTCATCCTTCACTAGTTTCTCTTCCGATGACTTCAGACCCCACTGTTGAGTACTATTGGAAGGTCCAGTGCTATTTGAGAGGAAGGAAGTTACGTCTTTTAGGACACGATCATTTGTTTTCTTTGATTCCCCATGTGATTAAAACCCACTTATCCACATATATGCTTCTTTTTTAAACTACTTTATGTTTTATGCACTTCTGACTACATTTTGATTTGGATATATATATTGTGTAAAGTTCAAAATTTGCAACAAAGGCTCTTGTTTCTTTATTACTCTCACCACCATTTACACACATTCACTCAGCTAGTTGGACATCATAGGGGACCCACAGAATCCCTGGCGTTCCCGACATTTGCTAAACCTCCCTCCTATCTTAGGGGGAGTTTCTGGTCTTTCCCACTCATCAGAACCACCGTCTCACACTCCTATGAGTGCTACTATCTTAGGATGAGCTTTGTTTGGTTCCACATTACTTGGGTCCACTTCCCAAGTCCCATTTTCCACTCTCTCTCCTTTACACAGAAGCAGAGTACCAACTTCCTCTCAAGGAGGAAGTACCAACCCACCTAGCTCCCCTCAAGGGTCAGGTTCACAACACACTTACACCATAGTTGGAGCTAATCCTCCCCCCCCACTACAGATGCTATATTTGTCCTCTCTTAACATACCATATCTAAGCAAACTCACCATTGATCCTATATTTCATGACCCCACATGGCTTGCAATGCCCACCAAACTACCTTCAGACATCCCCAAGTTTGAAAGAAAGGCAGGAGATGACCCTGCCAACCATTTCATGAATTTTTACCTATGGTTCTCTTCCAACAAAATTATGGATGATTCCATCAGAATACGATTATCTCAATGCACACTCACTGGCCCATCAACCAAATGGTATGTAGATGAAAAATCAGGGTCCCATGCAACTTTCAAGTCCTTAGCCAAATCATTTTTTACCTTCTTCCAATTACCAATCCACCATGACAATGGTCTGGAACTACTCTCTAATTTCAAACAAACCTTAGCCACACATATCGCTGAGCACATTCATGAGTGTCATAGGTGACGTAGTTTGTGCAAAGCAGAAACCACCAAACAACAGTGTCTTGACTGGTTTCTTAGATCACTTGTTTCTCTCCTCGGTAAGGATGTAGCTTCCACCTTCCCTCAATCAGAAGAAGAAGCCATCAGTAAGGCTCAACAATACGACCTCATCTATTCACATTCAGAGTACTTATACACTGTACTTCTTGATCTCCCAAAAATTGTGCCATTTGGCCAAGACAAACCTGGGATGTCTCACTCAGCAGATACACTGATTGGTAATACCACTCACCACGGTCCACAGCCCCAACAACCACCAATGTATGGAACATCTCAATACCTGCCAGCATATAGAGGAACCTCTTATTACCCCCCACCCCCTTATCAACAACCATACCATGTTGCTATGCCTCCACCCATTAGTGGGCCACCGCCGAGACCCCCCATACACCCACCTATTCAAACAAGTTCTGGTACCCTCTCTAACTCAGCTTATAGTACTAGCTAAAGCACCACGCCTTCCTATATACCTTATGGATCGATACCGCCACAAAATTTGTACTTTCCATTTCCTAGTCCCCCACAACCCATGGCTCCCCCACATCTTCATGCTGGGGTGAATTTTGTTCAACCCTCTCCCGTTCAACAATATCAAAATTTTGATCTGCTGAATATGGAAAATCCGACTCATCCATCAAACAATGCCAAAAATAAAGGAAGAAATAGGAACAACAACAACCCAGGTTAAGGCAGGAATCAATCCCAGCAGAACCAACCTACTAGGGGCAACTAGAACCAAGGGAATTAGAACCTCCAGAGGGGAAATAACACTAGGCGTCAAGGGAGAAATAACAATAATGTTAAAACCAACTTCCCTTGTTCCCTTTGTAGTGAGTTCAGTCATTATAGTCATCATTGCCCCCAAATCATTGATTTCAAACGGCTGAAAGACTCAGGCAGTTTACCCCATCCTCCAGCCCCACCTACGCCTCAGTAGGCCCCACAACAATATGTGCAACAATCCCCCTTGCCATGCTATAGAATTTTATTCCACACCAAGGTGTGATAAACACCCAACATGACACGTAGCCTCCCCCACCTTAGGTGGGATAATACCTCAACTCAAACAATCCAGTAGATCGCACGATCCTCCTCACTAGTGAGGAAGAAATGCTTCTGCAAACACGCAATCATCAGTGTCATGCATCCATTGAGTCTCCTTCCATTCCTCCAGAGACAATCCCCGCACCAACAGGACCAGCGTTGGTGATCCCTCTCCCTAACACAGAACCACCTCTTCACATTCCTCGCATCCCATTGTACAAGAATGTCCACAACCCACAAGCTAAGGCAGCTCATAATTACACTTTGGTTGATGACTTAGCACAATCCCCGACTACCATGTCATTCTTAGAAGTCCTTTACACTTTTCCCACTCAACGAAAATAATTACTTTCTTCCTTGGGGGTAGTTGACCCCAAAGATACTCGACTCATTACCTTTGATCTCGATAGTGGAGAACCTCGCCTTCCCGCTTTGATCGCTTTTCAAATCCCAGTAAAAGTATGAAACATTACATTTCATCGGTGTATCATCAATGAAGGTGCATCTACATACATTATGTCCGAATTTGTATGGAAGAAACTTGGTTCCCCTGATCTCATACCTTTTTCCATTACCTTACGAGCTTATGATGGACGACCATCATCTCCTAAAGGGCTCTTCCAACATGTCCCCGTAGAACTCAGGGTCAAGACTATTCTCATTGACATCGAAGTTATCGATGCCCCACTCGATTATAATATATTGTTCACACTATGAAGGTGGTTGCCTCTTTCGTATTTCGAACAATGATGTTCCCCCACAACGGGAAGATCGTTACCATTGACCAAGTCTCACATTACGAGCCTAACCCATCTACCAACATCGATAACATTCTTCCTCTCATCCACACAAGTCATGACGCATAACCACTCATTGAAATGGGTCCCAGAATTTTCAAAGATCCATCATTGTTAGGAACTTGCCATGGAACACCACCTCTCCTTCATCCTTCCAATCA
>JASDQU010332380.1:0-12864 GCA_032191745.1 Picea mariana | reverse complement strand
TATGATGAGATTGTTTGGCATTATATATTGCAATTTCGTTCAGCAATGATATTGTAGAGTTTGTTTATATTTTGATCATGCGTCACTTTAAGTTATGATGTCATGTGTTTTTGCATTGATA
The DNA here is from genome assembly GCA_032191745.1 of Picea mariana. NCBI lineage: Eukaryota > Viridiplantae > Streptophyta > Pinopsida > Pinales > Pinaceae > Picea > Picea mariana. The sequence continues at coordinate 12,743 of JASDQU010332380.1, read as the reverse complement.
TGAATTTGGTGATGTTGTTAATTTCTTATTTGTTAAAAAGAAAAGAAAAAAAAATTTCCTATTGTACTTCGCTGTTTAGAGACGTAACGAAGGGGTCGTTACACAAAGAATGAAAGTGGTGCAATAGATATATACAAGAGAATTTATACTAAGATACACAAAGGATAGTAGAAAAGGAAAATGACTCAGGGTTTGTTGATTAATGTGCCCAAGTGACATGGTTATCTCACCTAGATTATGTCTTAACTATGATAATCGAGGCTTAAGGTGAACCTTGGATCAACACAAAGTCTCATGCATGCCTTCAATTCTCGACACACAAACAATAAAACAAGGATGTTTTGCAATAAGTGACCCACTAGAGAAATAACTAGCAAGCACATCAATCAATCAAGGGAGTAAAGAAATATGAAAAACTTTTGTAGAAGGTGTCGAAGTATCTAAAAACTCTCAAGTGTTTTTACTTCGAAGGAAAGATAACGTTGCTTGGAAAATGTCACATCGCAAGTTTTTAGGTAAAGAGCAGTTGCAATCACATAGCTATGTAAGCCATCATGCCATCAAGTTTTAGCTTCACCAGGGAATGTTATGCTAACCCCCTTAGAATTTCCCCACCGAGTTTAACTTAATAACATTCAATCTTACTCCTATTTAAGGTGATACCAAGCATGGTAGGACTCCTAGGATGACACTTTTTTCAAATAACCATATAAATACAAAAAAACTACCTTTCTCATTAAAACCAAACAAACCATAAATCAAGGAAAAGCAAGCAACCTATGTCATGTTAGGATATTTAGACACTTATGAGTTAGTTAAGATCTACTTGGTATAATGTGTCATTAGGTAAAAGTGTGTTTATTTAGTATGCATTAGTATGCATTTGTAGTTAGGAAATCCAGCAATCACGATATGTTCCCGACATAGAGTGATCTGATGGTTCATACTCTCCTCGATATTAACGACCATTGATCCATGAATTAGCACCCGATTGGTCCATGATATCTATTTAAAGAGCATGGAGGGTCATTTGACGATGATCGATTGTGAGAAACTCTCTTGTAAACTCTCTTTGTAATATTTTTATTTTGCATTAATAAACTGCTCCAAGTGGCCGTGTTGGTTGGGGTCATGGATGTTTCCCCGTAGGGGTTTTACCACGTCAAAACATCGGTGTGTTGATCTTTGATCTGGTTGTGTGAGTGGTTATTGAAGGTGTTCKTCCTCTGTTGGAATACTCCAAAACTAAAATAAAACAAGTCAACAACTCAAAATTGAAACAAAGGAAAATTCATACAAGCAGAAAATCAGCAACAAAAAAATCATACAACYAAAAAATCAACAACATAAAATGCATACAAGAAGAAAATCAACAACAAAAAATGCATACAAGCATAATTCAAAATTTGATGAAAAATGTACAAAAAKATGAGGTTTCTAAGGAATAAAAGAACTTTAGGTGGTGACCATTCACATGGAATTGGAGTGGTTCACCATCCAAGGTTTTCAATATGAAAGCATTAGTCCCTAAAACCTTGTAGATTGTGTAAGGGMCCAACCACAAAGAATCAAAATTGCAGTGTTTGGATGGGGCCTCATTTGCTTTGTCTGAGAGTAGGACATCATCCCCTACTTTGTAATTTACCATTGTGGCTCTTTTATCAAAGGAATGTTTGACAATGTCTTGTTTCTTTTGGAGGTGTTGGAATGCATCTTTTCTAACCGCTTCTAGTTCAACTAGTGTGTCTAAACGATGTTGTAAGGGCTGGAAATCACCTTTTGCCTTGGGAATAGCCAATATCAAGGATGTAATTTGCAAGTGAATGGGAAGAACAACAGGGGTTCCATACACTAAATTGTAAGGTATTTGGTCTGTATCTGTCTTGGGGGTTATATGGTCACCCCACAAAGTAAATTTTAGCTTAGTGTGTCAATCACACTTGTTGTCTTTGACCGTTCTCTTAAGGATCTGAATCAGATTTTTATTTGTTGATTCGGCCAATCCGTTACCTTGGGGGTAATAGGTGGAGTATCGAAAAAGTTGTATGCCATATGTGACACCAAGGTGAAGCATGACATTGGACATGAAAGCTTATCCATTGTCAATTAGTATCTCCGTAGTGGCTCCAAAGAGGGATAAAATGTTACACTCAATGAATTCTACCACTTGTTTTTTCGTAGCATTCCTAAGGGCAACTTCCTGAACCCACTTTGTAAAGTATTCCATAGCAATTAAGATGAATATATGACATGCACTTGAATGTGGAGAGATTGGTCCAATGAAGTCCATACCCCATCTTGTGAAAGGGAGTTGTACTTCAATAGGTTTAAGAGGTGAGGAAACTAACTTTTTCTTCCCAGTGAAGCATTGGCAAGCTTCACATTTTTGAACCATTAAATGGGCATCTTGGTGGAGTGAAGGCCAAAAGTAAACTGCATGCAAATTTTTTGTTGTAGTGGTTTTGGTGGAAAAGTGACCTCCACAAACCTTGAAATGAAATTATTCAAGTTCTATTTGGGCTTGATCGAGAGTCAGACAACGTGACAAAACTCCATCAAGGTTTCTCGGATAAAGGATCTGATCTTGTAAGACATATCAGAGAACTTGTAAGTGAAGTGTTCGCTTGGATTTAGTATCCATGTCTAATGGGAATACACCATTCATCAGAAAATATACAATAGGTCTGTACCATGGTTGTGATACCAACTCAATTTCGTTAACCATTTCTTCGTAAGAAATCAAGTCTTATGCTTGAGGTGATCCATCTATGACTGAGGCATGGGATTGAGTTAGAAATTCAACCAGCTTTGTTCTCCTTATGGTTTTAGTTGGTTTCATATCCAAGTCATACTCTTACATGTGCATTATCCATTTGGACCATTTACTATGCAATTCAATTTGGTTCAAAGCAGTGACTAAGAGGGATGTAGGAACAAATACTTGAACTTTGTGGCCTTGGATGTAATGTCAGAACAACTCCAATGATTTATACAAATAATAACTCTGTTTCTCATGTAGAGAATAGTTCAGTTGATGTGTCTTCAAATTATGGATTACAAAGGAAATTGGTCTAAGTTTCTCCTCATGGTGTTTTTGCAATAAGATTGCAAAAATAGTCTCCTTTGATGACTTAGTGTACATGAAAAAATCTTTGGAGTGGTTAGGACTAATCAATAGAGGTGCAGTAACGATGGATTACTTAATGGACTAAAAATCATTACAAGTTGGAGGGTCCCATTTTAATCGAATGTCCTTCTTCATTAGTTGATTTAAAGGTTTGAAAACTTGAGAAAAATTAGGAATGAAGCGTCACAGGAAGTTTATCTTTCCAAAGAAAGATTGCATCTCTTTTTTATTGGTAGGTGAGGGAAGTATTTTGATTGCTACCACTATCTCAGGGTCCACTTTGACACCTTCTTGAGACACAATGTGATCCAAAATATTTCCCTCCATGACACTGAAAATGGTCTTCTTAGGATTTAAGGATATGTCAAAATGACGACATCTAATGAGCACTTTCCTAAGGTGGTCAAAATGACTACCTCATTCTTTGGAGAAAAATGTGAGGTCAACGAAGTAGAAAACTATACTCTTACCCAAAAAGTATTTGAAAGAAATGGTCATGGCATGCTGAAAGGTACTTTCAGCGTTAATCAAACCAAAAGGCATCTTGTGATATGCATACGTGCCCGGGCGGGTAGTGAAGGTGGTTTTGTGACAATCAAAAGGCTTAAGGGTGTTGGAGTTACTTCACGCACACATAGGATTTATTTTTCCTAAGGTTTTTCCTTGTTTATTAGTCATAATTAGTCATTATCCCATCTCCTATATTTTAGGGGAGAATATTCCACCTGGAGAATATTCTCTTAAGTTGACACTTAAGTTTGACTAGTTGAGTTGAGTCTAGATGTTGCATTGGTTTTGTCACCATGAAACATTGGGATCATCACCATGCTAATGCGCACTTTCCTTGGGATCATCACCAGAATGGCGCATTACCCTTGATTCCTTGATCTACTCCTCACTACACTCTGTTCAGTTAGTTAAATGAATAATGATAGACTAGTTAACTCAACTAGGTTGTAGTTCACTCCCGTAACTGCCTGAGAGACTAGACTAGGTGGCAATTTACTCCCGTAACTGTTGGTGTGTGTCAATATCACTCTAGACCACCACTATGGCGCATTATTTAATCATGTATCCTATATCTATTGTAAATTATTCACTCTTTGAGTGTGGAATACGGTTAATGAGAATTCTTCTATTCTTTCTCTCTTACTTCTTCTTTCTCAGTTTCTCTCTGCAAATGTTTGTAGTACTTTCTACCTAGATCTATTATGTGCAGGTTCAACACATTTACATGGTATCAGAGCCAAGGGACTACTAAACAAAAGCTACACCAAATTATTTTTGCATGTATTGAATATTGAAGAACGCGGAAAAGATGGAATAGATATTTTACTCACCGATAATACTTCTCAAGCCTCATAACTATTTGGAGTGGAAGCCAAAGATTCTAATTGTTCTCAAAAGTAGAGGCATATACCAAATAACCATGGAAATGGAAGTAGATATTGATTTCACCGATGAGAAAAATGATTTTCTCAATAGACAAGATATGGCCATAGGATTTATTTGCTTGTCTATTTCTCCATAAATTCTCCACCAAGTATGTGATGTCTCACAAGAATTCACTCCAAATGAATTATGGACCAGATTGGAGGTTCTATTTGGGAATAAATAAGATTGTGAATATTTCAGCAGGATGTTCAATAGATAGATCTAGAAGAGAAGCCATCAGAAGATCAATCCTCTTATTATGAAGAGTCTTCTACAAAAGTATTTGCACAAATTTGTATTCCATTAATTGAAGATGATGTCTACTCCATTCCAGATTTGTTTTATGAATTTCATGTGGAATATCTATGGCATGCATCTCAGGGGTCACATGCAAACACTTTTCCATGAACAATGCATGCATCTCAGGAGACAAAAACGGAGCCGCGCACATCAGACTCAATTATGATATTTTGTGAGAAAATTTTGTAGAAAAAATTGTATATTTGAATTCCTCTCGATAAAATATCCAATTTCAAAAAACAAATCATCCAAAACAGAGTCCGGGAAGTGAGGTTATGATTATTTTAAAATCAACAAAATTTCAGCATTTTTTCGGAAACAACCACACGGTTTTCAAAGTTTCATCCAAATTTTATTTGGATATTATTCATTACAAGAAGAGAAAGTGGATATGTGTGGAAATATCAATGATGCATCTACTTCATCAGATCCTTGCAGACATCTACATCTTCAAAAAAATCTTCAACGAGCACAAACTTGCATAGTTGCGAGGTCTTCTTGGAGTGAAGGACAAGGTTGCTTAGCAACTGCTTTTTGTTCCTTCTCATTTTATTTTTTTATGCACTGTAATTTGAGGGTGGGGGGTGTTTCCCATGAGGTTTTCCCTCTTTCCTCACTTTATTTCAATGTATCTTTTGTATTTGGGTACCTAACATGGCCTCGTTTTCGGGACCCATTCTTTATTTTCACCATAGTGATGTTCATGGTGGGTGTTGGAGTTACTTCACACACACCTAGTATTTCTTTTTTCCTAAGGTTTTTCCTTGTTTATTAGTCATAATTAGTCATTATCCTGTGTCCTATATTTTAGGGGAGAATATTCCACCTGGAGAATATTCTCTTCAGTTGACACTTCAGTTTGACTAGCTAAGTTGAGTCTAGATGTTGCATTGGTTTTGTCACCATGCAACATTGGGATCATCACCATGATAATGCGCACTTGCCTTGGGATCATCACAAGACTGACGCATTACCCTTGATTCCTTGATATACTCCTCACTACACTCTATTCAATCAGTTAACTGAAGACTGATATACTAGTTAACGCAACTAGGTGGGAGTTTACTCCCGTAACTGCTTGAGAGACTAGACTAGGTGGAATTTTACTCCCGTAACTGTTGGTGTGTGTCCAAATCACTCTATACCACCACTATGGCGCATTATTTACTCATGTATCCTATATCATTTGTAAATTATTCACTCTTTGAGTGTGGAATATGGTTAATGAAAATTCTTCTATTCTTTCTCTCTTGCTTCTTCTTTCTCAATTTCTCTTTGCAAATGTGTGTAGTACTTTCTAGATAGATCTATTTTTTGCAGGTTCAACACATTTACAAAGGGATATCTGATTGTAACCTTAGAAACCATCTAAACATGACATCATTTGATCCCCAGAGACTTGTTGGAGGATTTCTTCCATGGGAGGGACAAGGTAGTTATCCTTTAAGGACAATTTATTCAAATGTCAAAAATCAATGCACAATAGAATATCCATAGTTTTCTTCCTAACAGGAACCAAATTTGATACCCACTATGAGTAGCAAACAAAGTATATGACCCCTATTGCTTCCATCTTCTCTAATTCAACCTTAATTGTTCATTCTAAAGAAGGGTTGTTATTCCTTTGTTTCTACTTGTAAGGATTTGAATCGGGGATTATGGGAATGGCATGGACTATCTCTTTCATATTGAATACTTTAAGGTCTTCATAGGACCAAGAAAAGACATATTTGAACTCCATTAAGGGTTCCATGAAATGAGTGATCTTAGAAGGATAACAATGTGACCCTATATAAAACAATTTTGGATATTTCTTTGTTCCTAGATTTATAGGGATGGTTTCTTACACATTCCTAACAGATTCACTATCAATACTAGGTGCATAGGTATAGGCATCGTTGGAATCAAACATGGATTCCAACATCGAAAAACCAAGGGGAATTTTATTGGTATTCAATTGAATTACATCCCCGGTTTCCTCTTCCAACTCATGGTTGATATGTAAATCTTCGAATTCCTCTTTATTTTGAAGGAATCTACGAATTTATTCATCAATATAAAAAAAATTCCAAGAGTCAATGTTATCAGGTAATGCAGGCCTATGTAAGATTTGAACTTTTATATCCTCGATAGACCTTACAAAATCTGAAGTAAAGCATGAACTGGCTAAGACAAAATTATCATCTACATGGTTTGCAGCCCTAGGTACAACTTGAATGTTGAAAGATGAGAACTTTTCAATACTTTCCTTAGCTTTTCGGTAGTATTGTTTGAGGTGATGGTTATGAACCACATATTTCTCTCTGATTTGGTTCACAAATAGCTATGAATCCCCGCTTACCAAAAAATGAAAAAATTCCTAAGTCTAAGGCCTTTTGGAGGCCCTAAACTAATGCTTCATATTCTTCCATGTTATTAGTGTTGGGAAACTCTATTAGAAAAGAGAATGGGATTAACTTTCCTTTGGGATCACACAAAAATGCCTCAGCACCAAATCCGTGTTTGGATTTAGCACCATCAAAATCCATGCTCCACATCACTTCCTCTAGCTCAAGAGGAGGAATATGAACATCCTCTTCAGATAACACAATATAAGTACCCATCCCTCTATCTTGAAAATACAAATGTTTTGTGTTGTAGGAAGCAAACACAACCTTCTCTCATTATTTTGCCTCTCTCCTAGTGACAAATTCTACACCCTTATGAGGAAAATTGAAATGAGTTCCTTCCATGAAGTAACAACCCCTTTTGATCTTGGAGGACCACTATCTTCCTAAAATAATACCATATGCTTCAAGTATATCTGCTACAATGACATCTATGAGCATGCTCACATCATGAGCTTGGTTGAAAGTAATGGATAAGTCCTTGATGCAGCCAATGGTTTCTACGGTCCTTGAATCCAAAGAAAGTAGCTATTTATAATACATGTGCACTAAAGGTCCAATCTCCTCATAAATAGAAGGGGCATGACATTATGCCTTACCCCTGTGTCAACAACACAATTGTGGAGCACAAAGACAAAAATATTTACCTATACATAGAAAGGAGGAACTCCTAGGTCTAAATCAATAGAATCATATGTTTCCTTTGGTTGGGAAGAGTAACTCTCATTTCTATTCGTGAAGTAGGAGGGGTTTGTAGGAAATGTGAAAGGTTTTAGAACTAAGAAGGTGTCTTAAGAGTATCCAATAATGGCATATGGGTTGGGACTTTCACTAGATATTCAACTACATTGTAAGATCCTAGTGTTGGGAAGCATGGTGGAGGATTATTAGGTACAACCTTGTTTGGAGTCCATGGAACTTGGTTCCTTGGAGGGGAAGGTGACCTACCATTCATGATAGCTTTGTTTTTTCCATTGTCCTTAGGATCAATTTTAGCCCCTTCCACTCCTTGGATTTGATTTATAGGCTTGACTCCTAGTTTCTACAACAAAGCTTCCAAAGGGAGGATATTTATCATTGCGAGGCACAAAATATTCCATGTTGACATGATCATTCAACAAAGTGGAGGTAAGCTTGTTGTTTATTGGAGGTAAAGGTGCCTTGTCAGACTTGGACAATTCCAAGTGACATGTATATGAGTAACAATACGTGGGATCATGGAAGTTCTAGAAAACGTGACACCAATCCACTTCAACAACATTCTTCCTCAAAGGAGGAGTAGGAGGAAAAGGAGGCCTTGACCTTGAAGGAGAAGTAAACTACAAGTCAATAACTTTTCAATTTAGGGAAAGGATTTGACTGTTGATGTTCATTAGTAATTTCAGTGTTTCGAGAATTTCACTTTCTTCCATCCTTGAAGTTTGGGCAAGTGGGGATTCATATCTAGGACCCTCATTTTGAGGCACCTAATTCCTATGCCTCTCGCTAAAACGGGGTTTCACTACAGGTGAGGGAATCATATCAGATTTCTCCATGTTTCTCTCAATTTCCAGGGAACTAGCCTTAGCCGCATCTAAAGTTTGTATCAATTTGTATTTCAATATGTACTTTAAATTTGGATTCATTATGGTCATGTAGTAGTGGAACAAATTGTTCACTGATGTTTGGGAAGCAGTTGGGATTATTTTCAAGGTAGAGGTAAGGAGTTGATTAAAGTTTCGAATTTTCTCTCCCTCATGAATGGAGATGGTTTTGAAATCCATGAGTAGGGAAGCCACATCATCTACTCCTTGGAAATGTTTCTTGAACGCTTGTACCATAGTGTCCCGATATGGGATATTATCATTAGGAAGCAAGCGATACCATCTCACTACTTCCCCTTCAAAGTTTCTTACAAAAAGCATAATGATGAAATCGGGAATGGTCATGTCCATAAGTGCTAATGCATCATAGAAGTTTTGTATATGTTCCTCGACATTCAATGGATCAACTCCATTACACTTAGGAAGTTGGTTTGTGGCATCCATAGGAATGTCGTGAAGAGGTCGGGTCAACCTCAATGGGGTTCCAGGTTGCCATGACATTGCCATCGGAACATATGTGGGAGGAACAACAACACTTGTTGGAACGATTAAGGGAACAACCTGAGGGTTGGTAACTGTCGATGGACTAACTGATGCTTGCTTTAGTCTGGGGTTTTGAATAGAAGAAGAGGAAGAGGGTGACTTAGATTGTATGATAGGTGTAACAATTTTCTATGGTTTCCCAGATGTATGTGTCTCACTACTTGTTTTATTTCGTAAACTTTGGCTTCTTGTAATATTGGGGGATATTGTTTCCCTAGTCTTAGGATCTTTATGCCCTGCCATCTTGCAAGGGGATCAGGTAGGTAAATTGATCACAAGAAAGGTGTCACAACAACAATCTTTATTTTTTTGACAAGATGTCAAAGTAACTTAACTTAAGCAAAAGTTTGTTTTAGTTCTTCTCCAAGTCAAAGGTAAGGTAAGACAACTTATAATTGTTGATGTGAGTTTGGACAAGTAGAATCAGATACTGACAAGGTTAGAGGAAAATAAAACCTTATGGTATTTATGGCTCCACGATGTATGAAATTACAAAGGAAATGAACTATCACAATTACCAAGGAAATCTGATGAATGACTTAATAACCTTGTCTTGAATTTTTGTCAAAGGTGGGAAAAAGATGTCAAATAATTTGGGTCCAAGGCTCGGTAAAAGTTTGAGATACAATCTAAAAAAAGGATATTTGCAAGGTCCCCGGTGGAGTCACCAGAAAAGGGACATGTTATAAACAAAATATGTTTGTTATAATGGATCCAACCTATCAATATGTGAAGCTAGTTACAACCTCTTTGATATCTCGGCACGAGGCAGAGAGTACCTGCACTTCATATGGTTATGTGTATGAGGAGGTGAAAAGGGGGGGAGGGGTGAAAAACTTACAAAAAGCATCTATTGAGACCACCCACCTTTGGTATTGTCCTCCCTCATCTTTCTGGATGGCCAAAATGGCCCAAGGGATGAAAAGTATAAACAAGGGACAAAAATAATGTTGGAAGATTGGTTGTTGTCATTGATGTCAACCCTAGTCATTGGTTTTGGATCGCAAGATTGATGAAGGTATTTGGACATGAAGGAAATGCACATGCAGATACAACACCCATGGATGGATAGTATACATCATGTTGTTTCCAATGGTATGTGGCACGTCATGTGGATCCTCATGGTTGAGGATAAATGAATTTTTGAAGATGACAAAGTGAATTGAAGAAGGAAGTACATGTAGGCCCTGAAGATAATTAAAGAAAAGAATTACAAAATAAGAAAGTGTTAGGTCGGCCCTAATGTTAAAAGGAAGTAACATAAATGGTATAAATAAATATCATTATATATTCATTTGATACACAAGTCGGATTTTCGAGGAAATCAAAAGTAAAGAAGGCCAGATTTCAAGGGAGGATGAAGTCTTTTGGTGATGTGTTCTAAGGTATGTCATTTAAAGGTCATCTTACCATTTTCACTATAAATTGTTTTCTAGAATGATTTAGATGGTGAAATTTATATGGTAATGAGAATACATATCAAGTTACCTGTGGTAAAAGTTTAATCTCTTTATTCGCTATAATTATGGAGATATATTCTGTGGAAGATAGGGTTTTTGACCAGTCCTGAAGCTAGTCAATAAACAAGTGTTCCGGGTAAAATAGTCATAACTTCTTCATAGAGAATCCAAATGACGTGGGACCAATTTCATTGGAAAGAGTATGTACTTTCATTTCTTTTGTGCAATTTTCATAATCTGATGTTAAATATTGAGAGCGGGGCATTTTGTACAAGTTCACTCTCCTGAATAAACCAGAATTGAATAAAGTCTACCATTATTTCTATAACTTCTTTTTGGGGAGGATTCAAGGAGTGAAAATTGGAGGAGTTTCAGAGAATACATTGAGTAATATTATCTACAGGATCAGAGTATTCCAAGAATTGAAGAATTACAGAAGTTGAAGAAGTCTCAGGAAGCATTATCAAGCTTTATGTGATGGTTGGTTGATGGTGATGATTTAATGCAAAGTTTTATTATCTCTCATATATTCTTGGGTGGAAGGAAGGGGCAAGGATGGAAAGGTAAACCCTCTTTTGATATTGGAGGATTGTATCTTCCTCTTGGAGNTTTATCCCTCCCTTTATATTTGGAAGTTGTAGCTACCTTTGGAAGTCATTACTTCCCTTGAACAATAATTATTGATTATTTCTCATATATTGTGCATGGTGTATTGTGGTGTATTGGTGTAGCTCTAATAACAATTGTCGATACTGAGAGGGGGGTGAATCAATATCAAGTAAAATTTAAAAAACTTTTCAACTTGTACTTAAACCATTCAATTATATCCAATGAGAAATGAACAATAGTATCAGAGTTACACCAATACACCAAAATACACCATGCACAATATATGAGAAATAATCAATAGTTATTGTTCAAGGAAAGTAATTACTTCTAAAGGTAGCTACAACTTCCAAATATAAAGTGAGGGATAAACCTCCAAGAGGAAGATACAATCCTCCAATATCAAGAGAGACACACATATAAAACTAAGAAGTGAATTGGGTAATTGTGAAAAGACAAGTGTAAGCTTGAAGAAACAATTAGAAGACTTTGAGAAACTAAGAGAAGAAAACATTTCCTTGAAAACTCTACTCCAAGAAGAAACAAGAATAGGATAAGTAAGGAATGTCCAAATGATGAAGAAAGAAGAAGATTGTGAGAAACTTGAACAAGAAGTTGTCTCATTGAGGAAGAGCTTTTAAGAAACTCTCAAGTGCCAAAAGACTTAACACATCTTGGATGCATGGGTGAAACTTCATACAAAGAAGATGCAAATACCAACAAGAAGGTTGAATAAAGAGCTACATAAACAGTTGATGAGAATTGGACCAGGATACCAGAAAGAAGGAATGATTACAAAAGAGATGAATATTCAAGAAGAACTCCTACCTTTAGAAATCAAAGAAGCTTCAATCCATATGAAGAAACTATAGAAGAGTATATCATGAACCCAAATGGACTACATCACAAAGAAGACCACTTACTCCAAGGTATCAAAATTTCTTTCTTGGTCATTGTTATACTTGCAAAAATTTTGGACATAAGGCAATTAATTGCAGAATCAATGAAAGGAACAAATACACAAGAAACATAAATGGTGTAAATAGAATATATGGAAATAATCATGGATTTGTCAACATAAGTTATAATTCATTTTCCCCATTGATGGAAAAAAATATTGTATGCTACAAATGTAACTATCTTGGTCACAAAGAACGAGATTGCAGATATATGAATGAAGATGTCCCTATGCCAACCACAGTATGGAGAAGGAAAGAGATTCCAAACAATGAAGATTGTCGAATAGAATTAACCACTGAAGAATGTAAAGAAGAAGATGAATGGTACATAGACAGTGGATGTT
>JASDQU010332375.1:0-12772 GCA_032191745.1 Picea mariana | reverse complement strand
TTGTCATTACATTACAGGTTATGAAGTATTTGTACACACCGACCATTCCACCATTAGGTTCCTCATGAATAAACCTATAACTAATGGCCGAGTGACTAGGTGGCTTTTGTTATTGCAAGAATTTAACATCATTGTGCTTGACTGACCTGGAAAGGATAATGTAGTAGTTGATTTTCTTTCTCAAATAAAAAATGAGGATGATGATATCCATGTAGATGATAGTTTCCCAGACGATCACCTCTTTTCCCTCTCTGTCAATACCCCATGGTTTGTGGATATGGAAAACTATCTGGCCAATAGGAAGTTACCGTCTCATTTGTCACCTCATGAAAAGCAAAAAATTATTACAAAAGTGCTAATTACTCTTGGGTTGGTCATGATCTTTTTCGCACAGGTCCTGATTTGATTATTCATAGATGTGTCCAAGAGGACGAGGTACCTGATATACTATGAATTTGTCATGATGGACCATGTCGTGGCCATTTTTCTGACAAACGTACATCATATAAGGTGTTACATTTGGGTTACTATTGGCCTAGCATTTTCAAAGATGCTGCCAAGTATGTGAGAAGTTGTGATAGTTTCCAAAGGATAGGAAGACCTACATCATCTGACAAAATGCCTTTGCAAGCCCAAGTTATGACAGAACCCTTCGAAAAATGGGCCCTCGACTTTTAGGACCAATTTCACCCATGTCCCGTAGGAAGAACTATATTTTGGTTTGTATAGACTATGTCACCAAATGGGTAGAGGAAAAATCCCTATTCAGGGCTACAAAAAAGTCTGTTGTCAAATTTGTCTATGAAGACATCTTTACCTGCTTTGGTGTCCCTCGTGAAATTGTTACCGACCAAGGCACTCAATTCACTTCTAATATGATGAAAGAGATAATAGAGAAATATGGGATTAAACACTGTAAATCTTCTCCATACCACCCACAAGCCAATGGTCAGGTAGAATCCACAAACAAAGTTATGGAAGCCATATTGACCAATACTGTTTAGTTACATCATCGGGATTGGGCTGATAGGCTCCCAGAGGCTTTGTGGGCATATCGAAATACCTGGAGAAATACCACTGGACATACCCCTTATAAGCTAGTGTACGGGAAACAAGTACTTTTACCTATAGAATTCCAAGTAAGGACCTTCCGTATTGCTATAGAATTAGGATTGAACCTAGATGAGGATCAGAAGAAACGATCCCTACAACTAAATGAGTTGGATGAAATCAGGCAAGATGCCATCCAACGGACAATATTAGTCCAAAACCAGAGGAGCAAGTGGCATGACAAGTTTATCAAGAAGAAACACTTCCAGCCTAGTGACTAGGCTCTATTGTTTGATTCTCGATTCAAAACCTTCAAAGGAAAACATACCACCCATTGGTTGGGCCCTTACGAGGTAGACACTGTATATGAAAATGGAGCTATAAAAATTAAAACAATTGATGATGGACAAGTCTCCTTTGTGGTAAATGGACACCGACTTAAATTTTATCATAAGCCCATTTCCAGAGAGGATTTTCTACAGGTCATGTCAACTGACAAGGCATCATCCTTAGTAGATGGGGAAGTTTCCCCTTGTTCTTGAAAATTTTCTGAATTTCCTACTGTATATATGTAAATAGTTTTTGAATTTTGTTAATAAGGTAATTCTAGAGGTTTCTGTAAGTAATTATTTCACAGAGAGTACACAGTTTCAAGGATCTTTCCTCAAAACATTTGTTATACTTGAATTTTGTGTCTGTTAAAGCATCAAATAAATATTGACTTATTGTAGTTAGCCATATTTTTTCAAACATTCTCATTTTTTAAGGCATTCTAAAGAAGTTTCTCTTGAAACTCTTCACCACTGTATAAGGAAGTGATACCATAACTATCAAGCCTAGAGGTCTCTAGTACAGTTTTTCCAAGAAACCTGAGTAAGTGAGTTGAGTGTCTTTATCAAAGAGTAACAAGGAGGTCTAATTAGCATTTAGTCATGGAAACATCATAATAATTGCAAAGGAAGAAATTAAGTTGAGCCTAGAGATACCTTTCTGTTCTTTATCCATGGTACCATCCACTACACACTAAATAGCTTGATTATATAATATCTTTAGATAAGCCACGTCTTCTTAAGTACCCCTTACATCGGGACAATCACTAAGCAATATAATGGAAAGTCATCCTCTAACATAAATACCATCCCAATTGAGAAGAAAAGAAAGAAAAAGTTGTTTTCAGAGATGTTCCCCCATATTCTTGCATAAGCAATATTATACTAAAATATTAAAGGATGGAGGGCCAGTCTCTGAGGGTTTAAGAGGATAACCCGCCGAGATACTGAACAGGTCTGTTGGAAGTGGGTATTGGCTTATGGTATGACTAGGTAAACCTGTCGGAGTACTGAACAGGCTTGCTGGCAGTGGGGCATTCTACCTAGCGAGGATGGTAATCTGACAAAAATAAATCATAAAATTAAACTTGTCCTGATGTATGACATTACTTGCAGACAAAGCTGGCATGGGGTATGTGTGGTTAAGCTAAGGTTAATGAATCTCATAAACTTGCCATTGGGAAATAACTATAAGACTATCTTGAAACTCTCTTTCCTACCTCTTCTTATCTATATATAGGATCTCTTATCTTGTAGGTGGGGCCATCTTCTAACTATCTCGTAAGACGAAGCTGTGGAATTTTATCTTTACACTTGACATTCTATAAATCTTCGGCTATTGGGGGATACGACTAGTTTCCTATACTTTTGATTGTGAGGTGTCACAATACTTAGGTGTGGGGAAGGGGTTCATGAGTTGACAAATGATTATTGCCTAGAGAAGTATGTCTTTGCAAGAATTTTTGTATTATTACCATGATACAGGTTATTACATTGATAGTCATTTTATTTTTGAAATGCTTAACTCCTATGTGCTATAAATTACTGAACACATGCCTAACAGACCACTTTTTATTGGTTACTTAACATACCACTCTTTATCGGTTTATCATTTCATTACAAGCTACATATTATAGTTTTGAAAATACATGTTTATGCTTGCTATAACTTGTTCATTAAAGGTTTCTGACATCATATGTCATATGCAAGAAGATTGAGTGAGCATGGAGCATCTTGCCTCTGCTCATTTACTACTGTGACTGTCAAACACACTTCAAAGTTGCAGGCTATCCATTATAAGAGGTGAAAATGCACTTAACACAGAGGTACCGGATGAAGTACCATATGAGGTGTTGTATGAGATGTCGTTTGAGGTGCTGAACGAAGTGCCATACACACTAGTAACTGTCTTAGATTCCAGGTAACCAGAACTCAATCATTCAATTGAATTGGTTGCAGGCATTGATTAAAGATGCTTCATATGTTAATGATCAAATTTCCAAGTCAAAAGACTTGGACATTAATCTAACCACACACTACTACATTGCCCCAAAGCTTGCCATCAAATTTGAATTTCCCACACATGGAAGCTTGTGTGCACATGTGTGCAATGTATTCCACCTTAAGTGCATCCAAAATCGAGTTGGGCACTCTATTATCTCATTTTCCCTTGCCATTTTCTCTCCTCTGCGTTAAGAAATCGCACCCAACCTCTGCCATCTTGTCCTCTGTCCAAAATGCATTCGACCTGTGCTCAATCTATGCCACTGCTTAGCTCGATTACGCCCTTGCTTGGTGAATTCCACCTCTCTCACAATGCCCAGGAGATACGAACCCTCCTCATATGTAGACTTGTTTTCCATTCTCGAATTTGCACAGTGTAGAGAAGTGTTTTTGCGCGCTGGCTGGGGGCCATTTCTTTCTAGCTTGCAGGGCCATGATGATGGCCTCTCTATGCAATTTGCAATTGGTTTTGATGGTAAGAAAATACATGTAGGGTATCTTATCTTTGAAGTCACAGAAGAATCCATTGCTGCTGCAACAAAGCTCCCCAAAATGGGAGATAGATGGTTCAAAAACCACCAATTGTCGTGCTCAAGTTACAATAGGGTGTTTAAGCTCGAATTCGAGAGAATTTCAGGAGAAAAAGGGTATGCCAAGGAGTGGATAAAAGTAGAATTGGTCAACCCCCTCATAGTCATCACAAGTTTAATTACATGTGAAGGTAGATAGTCTACTTTCACAGCTTGTCATTTTAGATTGTTGGCTCATTTTCTGTTCAACAAACCCTTGAAATTCCCCTTCTATTTTCTCAAAAGCTTGGAGAAGATGTCCTCTCAAGTGAGGAAAAATGTGACTAATCCCCACAATAGTATCTTCCACCATGGATTGATCAAGCTCCTTGTTCTAGTCGAGTTAGAGAAACAAGGGAAAAATTGGGATGCCTTTATCTACCAATTTGCAAACCCTCACTTGATAGTTAAGACCGGAAAAAATCCACTTAGCCTAAAAACTATCTCTCCATCCAAACCTTGCTCTCCAAGAACTCCAAACTCCCTTGCACAAACCCTCTCTTTGCCGGAACAATACAAAAAGATTTTTGACATCCCTACTTCTTCATCGGGTAAAAAGACCAAGAGCAAAGACCAAAAGAAGCCCATTATTGACCCCCCAATGCCTTTACTCTCTCTTGATCATACACCTAAAAATATTCAATAAGTAATGCAACAAGACTTTCCCATCATTCCCACAAACAACAGGGGAGCCAATTGATTTGGTAAAGGACCCTTTCGGAAGAGTACCCGAAACACAAGAACCAAGCCTTATGCAAAACCTCCACCTTCTTCAAACCCTATCCAAGTGTCCTCCGACCTTGAGATCCCTCATAAGAAACTTAGGGAAGCCTCTGCGGATGGATTAGAGCCACTAAGGAAAACAAAATCAGAACCTACCTCACCTTACCGATATCCCATCACTCCTACTTCACCCATGCCCAATTTGGATCCTAAAAMTGATAGATTKTCCACATCCCTCAAAGGATCTAAGCCTTCCTTAGATATCACCGATTCTACCCCAACCACAGAGCAACTACAAAAATAAAACCATCATCTTCTTCAACAGTTGGAAGAGAGGAAGATAGTATATGTACACCTTCATCATGACAATGCAGTCCTTCAGGAAAAGGTCAACTCCCTTCAACGGTTGGTTGATGAAATGACTAAATCTAACCACAGCCTTAGAGCACAATTAAAGCAACACAAGAGGCACAAGGCTAAGTCTACACAACAAGAAGGAGAGGCTTCCAAAGATGACCCTCCTCAGCAAGCCTAGTCACGAGGGGTAACTTCTTTTTGTTTGTAGTGGGACTTACAAAATCGTAAGTGTGGGGGTAATGTTGGGCCCGAGATATGATCATTTTTATGTCGAATATTATACACTTTTGCAACATGTACATATGCATTTTTCATCTTTTAAAGGAGATTTTTGAACAATTTTATGATAAAATGGTATGATCGCCATAAGGTACATGTCATTCATGTTTAATGAATGTATCAACTATAATTCATCATGTTTTATGATTTCCAAGAGCTAATTCACATTTTTTTGGTGTTACAGGGAAAAAACGCACTACGTTTCTAGTTCCAACACTTGATCCGACACTTGATCCGACACTCGTTCCGGCACTCGATTCGACACTCTGTCCAACACTGCATATTGCACAAAAATGGAGGGTGACTTGGCGGTTAAGGTATCGGCAACCAGTGATGGGAAAATCGGGCACGTGGGTTTTGTTTATCCTTGCCCCTTCCAGCTACTAAGCTCTAGACAACTCAATTTCAATTGTCCAAAGAGGGAGATTATTGGCTCGCACCGTTTTATTAGTTAGGGCATCATTTATTGTAATTTTCCGAATTTAGAAGTGGTTCGAACCTCTTGTGGTCAACCACTTGGTATGTAAGCTTATAAATACCACTGGGATGGTCAGAAGATTGTTAACCAAGTAGAAGAACTAGTGTATTGGAGACAAACTCATTTTTCTCTATTTTGAGTTTTTACATTGCCAGAATTATGCCAGAACTGCGTTTTCAAGTTTTAATGGTGAATTCATCTTGTTAAGATCGTGTTGTTATTTTAGAGAGTGACCATGAATTGCTTGGGGGCCCACCAGTAGTCTTGTAACTGTCTTCGTGTTTTTTTATGCATTTCATAATTTAATTGTTCTCTTTATTTTCTGTACATGCATGTTTTTATTGTGTTAACTAGTTTGCTGTAGTTTAATTGTTTTAATTGTTTTGTAGGTTAGAATGATGATGATATGTATTAGCATGCATTGATTTTGTAGATTAGGAACAAACTTGCAAGTCTCTATACTAACCCCATGTGCATTTAGATGTTAGATTATGCTTTATTTTATGATTTTGTAGTATAGTTTAAAACAGAGTTTTAATTAGAATAAAATATAGTTTAATTTGGGTTTTCTTTGACAGGAATTTGATGGATGGATAGAATTAGTTCCAGTTTTTAGTTATATCTTGCTTACTTCAGTTTTATATAGATTTCATTTAGTTAGTTGTTGGTTAATATAGATTGTTAATTTACTTTTTAATATCATAGTTTAATTTCTGTTTATAATTATTTCCTTATTGCAGTTTGAATGGTTAGAGTAGACATATCATAGTTTTATTTTACACAATTTCCTTTCCTAGAATTAAAATGAAATTAAATTTCTTAGTTAATGGTTGAATCTAGTTTTGCTTACATAGTGTAGAAGTATAATGATGATCTCGTTATGTTGTTGATGGTTTATACATGAATATGCAGGGTATTTAACATTATTTTTGTCATGGCTAAGTTCTCATTGGATTGTTTAATCCATACCTTTCATTTTGCCATTGAGATTAGTGTTGAGCTTATACCATTAGAATTGTCCTTTGTTGTCAAGTTCCATCGAGATATTATCCGACACCAAAGACATTCACACAACCACCAACATTATATTTGAATTGTCATAGGTTAAAGAATAGTTTCCTGCTTTCATAGATATAGTTTCCTGCTTTCATAGCTTAGGAAATAGTTTTATTGCTGTTGTAGGATAGATAGACTTTGCTTTGATAGATTAGATAGTAGGTTGCTTATTAGAGATTAAGAATTAGTTGTTAATCTTTCTTTCTTTCCATAAAATAGATTTCCTTTCATGCATTAGAAATAGTTTTGCATTGAGCATTTAGTCTAGTTGCCTCTTAGATTTCCTTTCATGCATTAGAAATAGTTTTGCATTGAGCATTTAGTCCACTTGCCTCTTAGGCTAGATAGTTGTTCAATGAGAAGTTTTACTTTGATTGCTTGCAATAATTAGTTGTCTTTGCTTACTTTTCTTTTGCTTTAGTAGGTTAGTTAGGTGCCTTTTCTTACTTGTCTTTTGCTTTAGTAGGTTAGTTAGGTGCCTTTGCTTGCTTGTCTACTTTCTTTAATAGGTTAGATAGGTGTCTTTGCTTACTTGTTTATTTATTTGCTTTCATAGGGTAGTTGCTCATTGAATGTAGGTTGGAAAGTTAAAATAGTTTTATTTTGTCATTTACTTATTGATATGCTTAGATAGTTGCTTAGTGCTTATTGTTGAACCAGTTTTCTTTACATAGGGTTTTAGTTGCTTTCTTAGGAACTATCCATCGATCCTTGCCCAAAAATACTTAGGTTACCGCGTTTCAATTTGCTTAGTAGGGTTTTCTCATTAGATAGCTTTKCTTGAGTAGATTAKCCTTAGATAACTRCGTTCCTTAGTTAAACTATACTCCTACCAACCCCTCTACATTTGACATATATTTTGCTACAACTCTAAGTTTACTTACCCTGGGTTGACAATTTAATTGAGGGTTTTTACTATGTTTTTAGTGCATATATAACACCCATCAAAAACTATGTTAGTTTGTACATCTRAGGGATTGTTAGTTTGATTAGCTATATTGCAACTGGACTCAATAATATGGGTGAAATGAAGGATTTCATATTTTGCATCAGATTCCACGAGTGTTGATGGTTTGGATGTGAAGTTCCCAAAAAATGTCTCAAATGAATAATTCCCAAGAATGGAATGATTGATTATCACTGGTTCATTCAGATCATTCAAATCAATGACAACATGTTTCATGTACCTTTCTATGTCAATCCCGATTTGGTTCATTTTACCATTGAAAGGGATCCATAAATGGGACTAGTCGGTAGCAAAGTAGCCATTTAACATGGCCAACCAATCTCAACTTAAGAGCATTTCATAGTTATCAGGAATGTCCACTACTATTATATCTATAATTTGACGAACTTTTGGGTTATCATACATCCTGATCAAAACCTTTTTCAATTCTTCGATCACCTTAACTTTAGTTTTGTCTAACTGAATGATCTGAATGTTAGACGATTCAAGTTTGATGTTAATATTCTCACAGAATTTAAGAGGCATGACATTAGACAAAGCTTTTGAGTCCACCATGCAATTATGAACATTCCTATTGAACACTTCAAAAGTGATGAGAAAAGGAGGGGTGTTGGACCTAGATCTTTGTCCTATTAAGGATGCATTAGTCGCAACCTGACTTTTGGATGGAGTATTGTTGTTAAGTGAAGTTACCTTTGTGATTACCTTTTTGTTTCCCAAGTTTGATTCCCGAAAGCTAGGAGAATTTTTACCTTGTAGCATCCTGATGAAATTTTCTTGGATTTGTGGAATCTTCATGAGTTTAAACAAATAAATGTTGGGCATTTGTTTTCTTTAGATCTTCTAAAAATTCATATTCCAATTTGGCCAAGGGTATAGGAGAAGTATTTGGTTTTATTGTTTGGTCTGTTGTTTTGGGATTGGAGGAGATATTCTTAGAAGAATTAGGGGTAGTATTGGTTGAAAGAGGAGATTGTCTGGGAGTAGTGGTAGTGGGAGAAATAGAATTAGGGGTATCGGGGGTGTTATCGGGAATATTCTTAATGGAACTCCTAGTTGTTACGATGTTTTGTGAGACATGTACTTGTTCATATTCTCCAAAAGATATGTCCCAAAAACCGTTTAACTGTTATTCAATTGTCTCACCAGATTCTTGGGGTTCTTGTTGTTCTTGACCTCCATCTCCCTCATCAGTGGTTTCAATCATATTACTTGTTTCCCAGGTTTGAAGGGCCTGGACAATATCTTCCATATTGATACCTTCCATATGAGAGGGAGTGTCTTTACTGGTTGGGGGAGTGTTACTATATTTCTTGGGTGGGAAAACTTAGAAAACCTTTTCTGATTGGAAGATCCCTCTCCATTACCCCTTTTTAGGAAAACCAATTCATTGGATAGGTTTTTGATGATTCTTTGAAGAGAATCCACATCCATCAAATCAAAGGGATTTTTATCCTCACTAGATTTAGATGAGGGTATTTTAGTTTTACCTTTATCTTTGGAAGGTTCTGAGTTTGAAATACCTTTTAAACTTAACAATTTCTTTTCAAAATTAAGGGCTTCCTGGAAAGCTTCTTCTAAAGTATCATTTTTAGAATTTTTTACATACATGGCCATGGACATGGGTAAACCATAGATGTAAAATTAAATAGTGAGGTCTTGAGCAAGTTTTCAAGATTGCGGGATTCATTTTAACAAAGTGAGGAACCATTGATTGTAATCAATAACTAATTCTTTTGAATCCATCTTGACCCTTAATAGTTCGAGAACCCATGCAGCTAGTGTTTTATTTTC
Organism: Picea mariana; assembly: GCA_032191745.1. Lineage (NCBI taxonomy): Eukaryota > Viridiplantae > Streptophyta > Pinopsida > Pinales > Pinaceae > Picea > Picea mariana. The sequence goes on along the minus strand of JASDQU010332375.1, from coordinate 3,166 downwards.
CCCAAAGTTTCAGAGGAAAGAGCTTTCAAAAGATCTCCAATTTGGAATAGAGGCTTCTTCCAAAGAGAAATACCACGTTAATGTTTTTTCTTCAAAGGTAAGGGGAAACAGACGATAGACAACATCTTCATGACAAATGCTTTGTAGCCTCATATCCGACAAGAATTTCTTAACATGGTTCTTGGCTGAATCCTTTTTGTCGGGATCAAATTTAGGTGGGAATTTCTCAAGGTGTCTAGGCATGTCATGCTGAACTCCTGGTACAAAGACTGCATTAGAAAGAAACCAAGGTTGGTAGGGGGGAGGATTCTAGTTTTCATTTTCTCCAACCATGTTTAGAGGCTGATATACAATGATCATATAGGCTCTATTTTCTAATTCACTCTCAGATACATCCCTTATTCAGAATTGTCTTTCGAAACGTTTCTGGGGGTCTGAGGGGGAGAATCAGGAGGTGATGGTGGTATAACTCCTACTCCACCGACGATTATATGATACTCAATATTAAATTATAAATCCTCGGAGAAATCAGACATACCTTCAAGAATGTAATATTGAAGAGTTCCAATCGAATGGTTTTTTTGATAGGAGTAAGGGTAAAAAAATAGCAATTTGTATGTCGAAGGTATTTTTGATTTTCAGGTAGAGAGTAATATAAGGGCAGTTGTTTGGTATGTCTTCTATGTTGTCTAGTCAATGCATTATTAGTTTGTTCAGTCGAACGCCAGACTATAGATTTGATCTCTGAGATAGTTAGTATATGAGGTTGAGGAGAAGAGAAATATGTTTTAGGATGAGAGGGAATGCTGTGAGTGATGACCTAAGATGGAGTATTCATCGTATATTCTAAAGGAAATACATTATGTTCAGAATAAATTTGATGGGAATCAGTCGTGGAGGAAAAGATTACTTGCAGGGTAGAATGGGAAGAATTCAAATTTCTATTTGTATCCATTCAGTTCTGTGGTTGATCCGGATTTATGAGCGGAATGAAATGAATAACAATTTGAATACAATAACACAAAGTTACAAAAAAAAAAAACAGATATCAAGTGAAAAATAACTTCTATTGAATAAAGAAAATAGGATGAAACTGTAAAACTACAAAATTGAAACAACTTGCTCGAATGGTGGTAGTTATCTATGAGAAGAGATGTGGTTTCTATGCACATCCGTCTAAGAAGAATGATTACAATGAGGTTCCAGAGGCCTTTTTAACACTACTCATGAATTCCAAAACCCTAGACAGCCAAAAACCTAACCCTAGGATATGAAACTCCAAAAAGTATGTGTGCCCCGATGGGTAAGTTGGTACCTCAACTTCTTGGGGTTGTAAATTTTTCATATGACCTCGATTTTAAGTCAGTGATAGCTCGTTGGAAAGGTATTTTCAAGAACTATACATTATGTCATCAAACTCTAAATCCATCTACAGTTTGACTTTGGAAAGACAAAAAACATTGTTTAGGTCCCCAAAACGGCCCTCGAAATACAAAAAAATGTATTGACATGAAAACTTCCAAAATACACCAGTTGGAATAGGTGGGAGGTCACCAATATCCACTTGGATGATGTGTATGAATTTAGGACATCCCTGAAAGTGCAGGACCCACAATTACAAAGAAATTTCATCATTATAGAGAAACATGTTGAACTAAAAACTGTCAAGATGAGCCACTTGGAATGGGTGGGTGGACACCAATATCCACCTATATCAGTACTCCCCCCTTAGGAAGAAATGGTATCCATTTCATTGATTTCCTCCATCAGGTGAGGAAATTATACTGAATTTATCCCCGGGTGAGCCACTTTCCTTGGTGTAGGAGCTTCCCTGCCTTGACAACCCAATAATGATGGATCCTCTGTGGGAGAGTGCCCTTGACCTTTGTGTCCACTATATGATCAGTGGATGTCAGTTCCATGTAGTTAGGGTTGAGATCTATTGGTTTCAACTGTTTTGTGATCTCTGAGGTGTCTAACAATGGTGTAAAATATGGTCGAAGGAGGTTCACATTGAACACTTGGTGCAATCCAAGGAAGGGTGGAGTGTTGAGCTCAAAATCATTTCCACCCACAACCTTGGTGATAGTACAAGGCCCATAACGAAGTGGACGGATCTTCCTATGGGGTTCTGTAAGGCGATCTTTCTGCAAATGTAACAAAACCTTGTCTCCCACTTGAAACTGGTGTGGTACCCAATGTTGATCATGGTGCTGCTTGTACTCAACATTGGCTTTCTGCAAAATCTCATGGACCTGTTGGCGGATGTGTTGAATCTGATCAATGAATCTGGTGGCTTTGTCAGCCTCAGAATGAACGTGGAAATATTATTCCTRTGTGGTTGCAAGAGGTAGTGCAACATCAATGGGACCCAAGGGTTGGAATCCCAACCCCACTTGAAATGGGCTATGGCCGGTGGATCTATGGAGATCCATGTTGTAGTTGTGTTGAACGAATCTCATCCCATGTACGCAGATGCTTAGAGTTATACCTGTGCAGGATGTGCAMAAACATCGGATTGATGACCTTTGTTTGGCCATCAGTTTGGGGGTAGAAAGCAATGGATTTAGTGAGATTGGTGTCCATCAATGACCATAGACTCGACCAAAATGGGTTGAGGAACCTGTTGTCCTGATATGAGATGATGGTATGTGGTATCCCAAAATGGATCCACACCCATTCGAAGAATATCTTGGTAGTATATTTCCTTGTGATTCTCTTCTTGTAGGCTGTGAGAATGGCCATCTTTGAAAATTGATCAACCACCAAAAATACACAATCATTGCCTTTCTTGGTGGACGAAAGTGTTGGACCATGTTGTCATTGATGCCAATGGTTTAATTATTTGGGAGATTGTTGGATCATATGTCATTGATATAAATGGTTTGGTTTGATTGATGTCAAGTAATTGATATGATACCCTTAATGAGAATGATATATGTCCAAGGGGAAACCAATTGATAAACATGGATCATTGATATGATGCCCTTTATGAGAATGATATATGTCCAAGTGGAAACCAATTGATAAAGATGGATCATTGATATGATGCATTGATGAAGATGGATCAATGAGTTGTCATTGATACATGATGCATAGTTTATATATATGATGCAGTGGTGAATTGATGCAAAGATGAATCATTATTATCTTATCATGGTTGATA
>JASDQU010332373.1:0-11119 GCA_032191745.1 Picea mariana | reverse complement strand
CAGATCTGTCCGATGCCCTGTCAGTTTAAACCACTAATGCAGGCGATCGAGGGATGGAGTGGGCAAAGGAAGAAGAGCAATGGGATGCACATTCCATGGCAGTCAGGCAAAATGTGAGGCAACACAGGCATATGGAAAGTAGTTATTCTTGACGTCTCTGTCGTTTGTTTTTTTACTTGTCGGACAGAAACTTTACGATTTATTTTTGGAATGTCGTTTGTTTTTTCACTTGTCTTTCACGGACAGAAACTTTACGATTTATTTTTGTAAAGTACTTAGATTTTGATGTTTCATTCACTTTTCAGTGTTGCGTTTTCACTTGTGTTTGCCATACACTATGTAATTTATTCATGTATAGTTCACATGTTTATTGTTTATGTTTGGTTGAAAGGTATGGTAATACATGATATAATTTATTAATGTATTGTTTACAGTTTCATTAATATGATTATATTTGTTTCCATTTTTATTCATATGTATATGTTTGTTTATATGATGACAATTTTATTGATATGATAATGTTTATTTATTTATTTTTTTTAATTCATATGTTTGTTTATATTCATATATTCATATGTTTATATGTTTATGTTTGTTCATATGATTACGATTTTATTGATATGATTATATTTAAATTTTATTTATATGATTATGTTTAGTGGAAAGGTGGGATAAAAATGAAATTTATAAAGTTTGTTAGAGTATGATTATAAGGCAGGTTTGAAAATAATTTTTATTTAATTATATTTTTATTTTTAATAAAAATTAATATTTTATTTATTAAAAATATATTTTTAGTAAATTTTATTTGATATTTTTTAAATTGATATATTTGTTTTCTATTTTAATTATTTTAATAATAAAAAAATCCTAATAAATTGAATATCAAGTTACCCACCTTCTCACATATTAATAAGAATTAAAATTGATAGTAATAGAAAACAACTATTCATCAATTTAAATCTTCAAACTTACATATTTAAAAAACATTCATTTATTATTTGCTTGAGAAACGACGACTCAGGGGCATCTAAGTCGTCAAAATGCATCTACTTCTGGGGATCGCACCCGGCCTGAGCCACACCAACCCTTAACATGGTTGGATTTTTTGTCCCCGCAGGTTTAGAACCGGTGATTTTAACATCACTGAGTGGCTTAACAACACACTTTGTTATTTATATCTTTCAAATGATTAAAATCTTTTCTATATATAACATTCACCATTTTATTAATTTATTTAAATTTATTAAATTTATATTAAATATAAATATTAATTAAAATATATATTTAATTTATTTTAATAATTTTAAATAAAAATAAATCATATTTAAAATTATGCTTTCTTAAAATATTTTAATATGTTAGCTTTTTTAATCATTACCATTTTATATTTATTATTTTAATTTCTTTTCATCTCTAATATTAAAGAGTAAATCATTGACATTTAGAATTCTTTATTTTTCATCAGTTTACATTAAAGAAGTTTAAATAGTGAATTTTATGTGTTTAATATATGAAATTACATAATTGATATTTTAAATCAAATCAAATTAAATAAATTCTTATTATATCCATGATTAATATTTTGTCCATATCTATCTTTATTATCTATATTTATTAAACACATTTTTATATTATATAGAAAGTGAAAACACTAATATGTTTAATAAGTTGTATTTGATGTTAATCATCCCCAAATAATCAATAATTCATTTTCAAGAAATAAACATTATGTATAATAAATATGGCTTAATGTTAATCTTTAATAATTAAATTTTGATTAATATAATTATTTATTACTTCTCAAGATCAATATTATCTATAAAAATACTTGTAAATTATTTGAAAATATACTTCTCTATCATAAAAACTCCTACATGACTAGCCAATAGAAAGTCACTTTCCTTAAATTTATTAAATATTTTTATTTTATGTAGTAATGCATTCTTACCAATGCCTTCCTGATAAGCCATTTTAATTCCTAATTGTCTCTATATGTGAGTGAGTGCATAAAAGTTGATCAACCTTTTCAATGCAATCCATGTTTTAAGAAAACCATTCACATTATGAAAAATATCGTCAAGCTCATTTAAAATTTCTTAGTTAGCCACACATGTTTGATAATGAAGGATAGGGGAGTGGATTTAATGTGGAGAAATATGGATGCAAAGATGCACAATAGACATAACACTATATATAGACAACAATTTAATTAATCTCCAGCATGCACAACCCAAAGCTGTTGACCTTCTTCTAGGACTCTAGTAAATTTGATCAAGAATATCCATGATCAAACTCTTAGGATTCCCAGCTGTGAGAAAAATTAGTATATGCACATGTATCTCAGGCATACATGCATCAATTCATGGTTGGAATGACTTCTAAGTGAACTTTGGAATACATTTCCGTTTTTGGAAAATTCAGATTTGGAAACTATCTGCCATTTATGGAAAATCCAAATTTGGAATTTTTATTATTGTAATTAATTGTTTGATGATTGTTGGGCAAAGATTTGACTTTTCCAATTAACCTCTTTTATTTTGACACATGTGGAAGACAAAATATTTATAAATTAAATGCTGGAAGACAAATGGAACAACGAGGTTAAAAATAGATGACCATGAATAAATGAGTGGGGAACATGTTTGAGTTACCTCAAGGCTGATTTTTACAAGTGGAAAATGTGGAATTTGACCATTGGCAGCCCAAGGAGGAGAGGAAATACCTAGCCACAAGATGGATATAAATACAACATATGGAGGAGGGAGGATGTTTCTTAGTATATTGGGGAAATGAAACTATTTTTTGTTATGAGAACTGTTAGTGTAAGGCGAAGGAATTTCTCATCTATGGATGGTGATTGTATCTAAGGAGGATCATTCAACTTTCCCTTATGAAATCATGGTCAGGGTAGGGGGTGAACATGTTAAGTGAATTGGTAATTTTTCATAACAATTAGGTTAAGTATGAAGTTCATTTCCTTTTATCATTTAACCATAACCATAAATGTTGCAACAACCAATATCACAAGAAGAAGCACCATGCCTAAGAACACAAAATGTATCCTAGGAAACCCTTCTCAACAAGGGAAGAAAACCCATCGAAATCCTTTGCTACAATCTTCAAGAGAAAGACCTTTACCACCAATAAATACCTAGCACACAAGAGGGTGCTCAAACCCTGTAAATCTAGCACCCAAGAGAGGTGCACACCTTTTTCCAAAGAAGTGTACTTGCTGAAATTCCAAAATCACAAGAAAGATATCTTTCCACAATGGGGAATTTACCTTTAATTATATTGGATGTGTCCTATCAAATGAAGTGTCTATTGGCTCAACATGGTCAACCTCTCTATGACATATTATAACTCTTATTATTAATATTAATATTATTATTATTATTATTGAGATTAATTATCTTTTACATTTATTATTAGACACAATAAGGTAGGGATGACCTATACCCTTTACATAACAATTAGGTTTACAGGTAGGTCTGACTCTTGAACAATATATAACAAAGGATATGATACGCCCACTAGTGCTAATCCACTAGGGGCACATCCATAGGGATATCATAGCTCTGATTCATTGCATTACACAGAAGAACCAGATCTTCACACGTTCATGTGTGCTCATCCACAGGAACATCCACTCTACAGATATTCTTTCTCACTACCTCACACATGAGAATTATTTAGAGTCTTCTCGTCAACTCTACTGCTCAAAGGAGGCTAATACATCATCTTCATTTATGTTCTCATGACGATGCACCCAACACTTTGGGATTTCACACGTTCACCTTGTGCTTATTCACAGGCATGTCCTTACTCAAGAGATCACCTTTCCCACAGGACAATCATCTGGAGTTATTTTCAAGTCTCTGAATGCAGGAGGTCATCTCTACGTTCCCAGCTGTGTCTTAGTTAGGAACCACATATCCTTCTTAGGGAATTTCTCTCAAGTTGTAAGATGAGAGAAAGACTTCACATAGCTACAATGATCCACACCTCACAGGTTTGTAAGCTGGAGAATGTCTCACATACATGCAATCATCAACACTCCCTCTCAGCTACGGAGGCATTCTCCATCATGCGAAGTCTCATATGGATGTACTATGAATTTTGTTTTTGGATGGAGTCATCAATACTCCCACTCAACTAGGAAGGTGTTCTTCACCAAGTTCATTTGGTGTAAATGTTTCAAGTTTTCTCAGGTGTAGGAGGGTACTGCAAGTATGTGATTTTCCTCTGCATCATATCTCTGACATAAGGATATTTCATATTATTGTGCTTCAATCCATTAGGAAACATTGGGTTCTTTAAGGAGCTTTATACATGATTCTTAGTTGTCATCATAGGATCCATATCGTGGTCAAGTAAATCTATTAGAAGTTTTTGAAGCCACATTGCTTTGCACACTCAATGCTATATACTCCAACTCTGTGGTACTCAAGGCCAGAGAGTTTTGTTTCTTGTTGTATCAGGAAACCATGGAAAACTTCATGGTAGAAAATCAACCAGATGTGCTCTTTCGGTCCACTATACTTTCTGCACAATCTGAATTCTCATATCTTGCAAACTCAAGTTCATATTGGAGGCATATTTCAGGCAATATCCAATTGTGCCTCATATATATATATGTTTTGTTATCGTCTAGTGAGCGTGTCTTGGTGACTCATGAAATGACTAATCCCATTCACTACATGGCATGAATTAAGTCTAGTGTTAACCAAATACATCAGTGATCCAAACAACTATGAATCAGTCTCATCTGAATCATTATCAATCTTCTTCTTTAGATCCATCATGGTGGATTTGCATTCTGTCATACTAAACTTATTTAATATTCTCACTGTGTATTTTCCTTGACTCTGGACAATCTTATCAATTCTCTATCATACTTATTATGCCAAGAAGTACTACATCATACTCATATCCTTCATAAAAATCAGAAGTCAATTCTTGTTTGTTTTCAACAACAAGGTTTTCTAAATAAGTCATCAAAATCGGGCTCTTATCACCAACACTGTAATAATATAGGTTTGGATGAGCAGTACTCTTGTTGAAATCCAAACTCATCAAGAATCCATCCATTTGATATAGTTTCCAACTCATGGATGGTAGTCTAAATGGAAGTGTATCAGGTTTACTGGATCAATTGTCTCATCATATACAACTCCCTCTGTTTGTGAGAAACCTCTTGCTATAGATCTTGTTTTGACACTTTCATGAGCTGCATGCTTTATATTATCGATCCACTTTGGAAGTTACTATAGACTTCTTTACTGTTTTTTGAATAATATTTTATACATTATTCTTTAGGATATACTGCTATTCTTCTGTTATGGCATCTTTTCCATACATGTTCTCCTGTTTCTTTTCTAAGAAAAAGTGGTTCAACATCAATAAGGTGGCTCATGACTAAAGGATATCTTGAAAATCTTTTTTTCTTTCTCGGGATGTGCCTTGAGAGGCTTGTATGTTTCTCTACCTCCTGTAGAGTGAGTCTAGGTAGGCCTTTTAGACCTTACTTCAATATCTCTAGACATATCAGCTCGAACAACAAAATCAACTAGGATAAAGTCTATCTCCCTTTGAACTGTTTGAAGGAGGAGAAGGTAATAGTCTCATTATCAATATTGATCTGAGATTTTCTGAATCTTTGAAGGAATTTCTCCTTTACATAGACAAAGTTTCTTCTTTGTTCTTGTTTAATGAACAATTTAAATATGGTTTGGACTCCCGTACCAAGGATAATGGTCCAATTCTTTGAGAGATCTTATACTCAGAATAATATCCTTCATTTATTGAAAAAAATGCAATCAAATATAAAATGATTTACCTAGTTTGTAGCCATGTATTTTTAGAGGAAGTACTTCTCCTCTTTCTTCTCTTCAATTATTTGAGGTGGATCTAGACCAGTGTTAACACTGGAAGCATATTGTCGTCCCTTCTACCTGTTTGGACAATTTTTTGCAATGTGTCCATACTTGTCACATCTGAAGCATTGAATTTATGAAGCATCTCTTCTTTGATAACCTGGAATGGATGAAGGCTTTTCAACCTTAAATGTTTTCCTGGAATTTATTTTGAATCTTCCTCCCTTCTTTGTATGAAGTGAAAGAGCATGATTTTCTTTTGAAGAATCTTCCACTCCTCTATTTCTAAGTCTAAGTTCTTCTTGAGTGCAATCTGTCCATAGTCGATCAAAGGTTGGTAGAGCTTCTCTTCCACTGATACTATGAATGAAAGGCTCCCATGATTTTGGAATATTCCAGAGAGTGGTTAAGACAATTTATCTATCAGACATGATTCCCCCAATGGTCTCTAGTTGTTCTTTAATCTCTGATAACTTCATAAAGAAGAGTGCAACTAAGTCACCCTTTGTCATCTTGGTACTTTGAAGTTGGCTCTTTAAGGTAAGAGATCTGATATTGTTGTCACTTTAAAACATTCCTTTTAAGACTTCATACATATCATAGGTTGTCTTCAGATTTGAAATACGAGGCAAGAGGTGATATCTTACTGAGTAGATGATTATTTTTCTTACTTTGACATCTTCTTCCTTTCTTATCTTCTTCTCTATATATGTGGTTGTGGTTGGTAGAGATTTAGTAGTCACATCCAAGAGATCATATTCTTCAAGAGTGACTAGAATATTTGATTTCCAGGGATTGAAGTTTCTTTCTCCATCAAGCCTATCTTCTACTAAAGTTTTGTTCTTCATTTGATTGGTTTCTTCAAATTCTTTCCAAATGGATTTTGAAAACCTAATGATTAGGTTAAATTAGAAACATTGGATTATATTGGACTTATGACTGCTAACAATAATTTTGATAGTATCACATAGATGCATGTTGATTCAGGAAAACATTTCTTCAAAAATCCATAATTAATATTATGTAGGAAATTTTGGCACCCTAGAAACCCTAGAGCCAAAAATCAAAATTTCTCAGAATTTCATTTTGAGAGATTGTGGAGATGTGCTGGAAGAGGCCACACTCTTCTATGCAAAAATTATCCCAAACGTCCAAGTTTAAGAGGATGAAACACCCAAAAGAATAAGGCTGTATGGATTTTCTGGAAACCCTAGGAGGGTCGTACGGTTCTGCAGAAGAGGAGGGATGACTGGTAAAATATGAGACTTGGTAGATCCTTGTGCAATGGGTTCTTTCAAGACCGATGCTTTGATACCATGTTGATTTTTCATAAGCATTAGTTTAAGCATGAATTTCATTCCATTTTATTATTTAACCATAACCATAAATGTTGCAGCAACCAAGATCACAAAAAGAAGCATCATGCACAAGAACACAAAATGTATCTTGGGAAACCCTTCTCAACAAGGGAATAAAACCCAACCAAATCCTTTGTTATAATATCCAAGAGAAATACCTTTACCACCAAGAAATACCTAGCACACAAGAGGGTGCTCAAAACCTATAACTCTAGCACCCAAGATAGGTGTGCACCTTTTGCCAAAGAAGTGTACTTGATGAAATTTCCAAACTCACAAGAAATATATATTTCCACAATGGGGAATTTCCCTTTGCTTATATTAAATTATCCTATCAAATGAAGTGTCTATTGGATCAACAGGGCCGACCTCTCTAAGACATATTATAGCTCTTATTATTATTATTATTAGTATCCAAATTAATTATCTTTTACATTTATTATTAGACACAATAAGGTAGGGCCAACCTATACCCTTTACATAACAATTAGGGTTACAGGTAGGTATGACTCTTGAAAAATATATAGCAAAGGATCTGATACACCCACTAGTGCTCATTCACTAGGGACATATCCATAGGGATGTCATAGCTTTGATTCAATGCATTACACAGAAGAACCAAATCTTCACATGTTCACCTGTGCTTGTCCACAGAAATGTCCACTCTACAGATCTTTTTTATCACTGCCTCACAGAGGAGAAAAATCTAGAGTCTTCTCATCAACTCTGCTACTCAGAGGAGGCTAATAAATCATATTCATTTATGTTCTCATGAATATTCACCCAACACTTTGGAATTTCATAGGTTCACCTTGTTCTCAAACACAAGAACTGTTAATATTATGGTAGATGAGGGAGGTATTTACCTCTACATGTGAACCTGATGAGAATAGAAGACTCCAGGAAGCAAGAGAAACCCTAATGAATTGGCTAATAACCCTAGAAGCCTTGTCGACTCAAGAATATAATTTATATTAGGCTATTAGCCTCCAAGAGAAGAAGTCGGGTAGAAATACTAATAATATACTAAACAGACACATACCCAAAAGGAGAAGTCGGCCCCAACAAACTGGCAGAATTACTATAAATACAGGGCGCCAGTTCTCATTTGTAGCATCTCAGCAGTTGCAGATAGAGCCAGTTCTGCACAGCAGTTTCCCAGTTGATGCGCACTGCAGTTGCAGTTGGTGCGTAGGTTTGGAGGAGGGTTGCAGGTGCAACTGCAGCAGCAGGTAGTTTCAATATTGGCTTGGATATCTCTTGGCGAGGGTTTGGGACTATCTGATCATATTTTGTGATCCGCTATCCTTGGGGATTGATGCATTGCTCCTTGTTTGGCTATCTAGCCTAGGGTTGCTTCTGGAGGAATTCTCAGTCAAGGTTAAGGTGCTCGGAGGGAGGCTTCGGCCTGTGGTTGGGTGACGAGGGTATCGTCAATGGTAAATTAAGCACACCATATTCTATATTCTAATAGGTTATGGGCCCACACCCCTTCAGTCAGCCTAAAACGCTGGAAGGAAACATAGTTGCTAGATATTGAGCTCGTTGAGGAACTGTCGCTAGTGTTACTATCAGGAGTAGTTTCCAGAAACACTGTAGCTAGGGTTACTAGCAGAAGAAGTTGCAGAAACCCTAAACCTCTTATCGAGGCACCTTGAGTAATGAGATTGACCTAATCTCCGGATAGATCAGTGTGCCCTAGCCCAGTGCATCTCCTGGTACACTCAGAAGGCCAAGACGTGAAGTTTGGATTTCTGGTCAAATCTAGGGTTTGACCAAGACAAGAAAGCCATGACGAACTCTATGAAGTCTGAGAACAAGTTAGATGGAGCTTCGAACTTCAGAGCATGGAAGACAAGTATTGACCTCATCCTTGCTAAGAATAAAGTGTTGGACATTGTGAAAGGAAAGATCGTGAAGCCAGAGTTTACAAAAGGAGAAGAGAAGGAACTGCAAAACATTGCAGCTATGGAGAAGTTAAAATACATTGACATCAATGCCATGAGTATCATAGTGGATTCCATAAAAGACCACCTAATATCCTACATCTCCCATCTTGACTCATCAAAGAAGATGTACGATGCCCTAACAAATCTTTTCTCAATCAAAAATATTGGACAAGTTATGAGTCTAAAGAATGAGCTCCGTGACATGAAGATGAATGATGACGACATCATAACATCCTTATTTGTAAGGATCTCCCAGCTAAGAGATAAACTACAATCTATTGAAGATATCACTTCAGAAAAGGAATTGGTGAACATAGTACTTAGTGGTCTTCCCAAGACATGGGATGCATTTGCCGCAAGCATGAATACAAGGAAGGAGTACCCGACATTTGAAGAACTTTGGACTTGTTGTGCTCAAGAATAATCAAGGATCAATGCAAACGAGAAACCTCAAAAGAAGTATGATGATCAAGCCTTCACAACAAGATTCAAGAACTTCAAAAACAAAAAGAAGTTTGGTTCAAGGAGGAAGCCAAATCAATAGAAAGACATCTTAGAAATACAATGCTTCAACTGTTAGAAGTACAATCACTATAGAAATCAGTGTCTTGAGCTAAAGAAAAGAAAGAAGAAACACGAAGCATTGATTTCCGAAGAAAAGAAACCGACAAAGAAGACTAAGCAGGATGGAAGAGACTTCATCTACTAAAAGGTAACAACACTCTTCTTATTTTCTGTACATATCTTGCTTGCATCGTCTTTGTACATATATTGTATATCTATCTCATGGAAGATAATGTGTTCCAAGAAGAACTATACCTATGGAAGAACAACAAGATAAGAATGAATATCATTAGTTCATACACATGAAGGGATGAAATATATCATGTGAAAGATATTACAAGATAAGATGAATCAATCCTAAAAAGACTTAGAAATCAAACATCAAGAGAAATTGGGGAAAGACTTATGACGACAACCAATATGGAAACATGGACTCTATTAAGACAAGAAAGCCAATTATATATTGCAGAAGACAATAAGGTTGCAGATGGAAGCGTGGACTCTACTATATATTGTACAAGACAACAAGAACGGAGACGGAAGCATGGACTCAGTCAGACGAAGGGAGTAGATTATATGCACTCTTACATGAAGCAAATATTAGGAGGGAGATAATCCTATGATCCATTGAATATGATGAAATATATATATCCATGGTAGCAGTCATGAAATACAATATGTGTTCAGCTCAACCGCAGAAGAAGACCTTTATGAAGAGAAGCCNGCATCGTCCTTGTACATATCTTGTATATCTATCTCTTGGAAGATAATGTATTCCAAGAAGAACTATACCTATGGAAGAACAATAAGATAAGAATGAATATCACTAGATATTACACATGAAAGAATGAAACATATCATGTGAAAGCTACTGCAAGATAAGCCGAATCAATCTTGAAGAGACTTAGAAGTCAGACATCAAGAGAAATTGGGGAAAGAATTATGACGACAACCAAGACGGAAACATGGACTCTGTTAAGACAAAAAAGCCAATTATATATTGCAGAAGACAATAAGGTTGCAGATGGAAGCGTGGACTCTATTATATATTATAGAAGACAACAAGGACGGAGACGAAAGCATGGACTTAGTCAGACGAAGGGAGCAGATTATATGCACTCTTACATGAAGCAAAAATTAGGAGGGAGCTAATCCTATGATCCATTGAAGATGATGAAATATATATATCCATGGTAGCAGTCATGAAAGACACTACGTGTTCAGCTCAACCGCAGAAGAAGACCTTTTCGAAGAGAAGCCTTAAAATATTCCTGGTTGTCCATCCAGATCCATGATCCTATAATGAAGGTAAGAAGTGGAATCTCTAGGACATGGAATCTATAAGAAACTCCATGGACCCAAGAGCTAA
>JASDQU010332371.1:0-12803 GCA_032191745.1 Picea mariana | reverse complement strand
ACAACTCTGCCCATAACCAATGCACCACGGGTGTTACTTGGTATATCCGCCCACACTTATTATTTAAAAAATACAATCCACCCAGATCCGGGGGAAGGCGTGGACCGTACGGACTTGTGGGCACAGATTTCGAGACAGGACTGTCATAATTGTAGGTTGCAGAGGGAACGGAAATCGAGACAAAATTCTTCTTGGGCTTGGGAGTGCCAGAGTCAGATCGGAGCGTGGAGACAGTCATTTTTGGGTAATTCGACACCATGAATCCAATGGTGATATCTGTTTTTTTATCTGAGCATTATTTCTGGAGCTTGATTTCAGAATGAGGTATATTCATGTATTTGCCAAATTCTTTTGCTGAGTTATTGAAAGAGCCTACCCATTTGAGAACAAGACCTGGAGACATAGTCCACCAGGGACAAACTCTGTTATCAATTTTTTGTGTTCTAATCTGATGCTTATGTCTCTTCTTTTTTAAGTTTTCCCTTCTTTAATGGTGCACTTTAATTTATGCTCATGTAATGCAATTCTTTATAAGTCACGATGAAAAGATCATGGATCAATTGCATACATTAAGCTTCCATCTGCACTATCATATGGAACATGGTACATGCCCTCCTCCTCTTCCTATGTCTTTGGGTAACTTTACACCTATGGGAATAGGGACATTGACAGGTTTACACTCATACATATTAAACCTCTACAATATTGACTCAACATATTTTCTTTGGTTCAACCTGAATTTCTTATTTGCCCAATTTATTTTAATTTCCATGCCCAAAATAAAATTTGTAGCACCAAGATCTTTCATCACAATTATAGAGGAAAATTGAGTTTTCACATCCTATATAATTGTCGAGCGAATTATATGATAGTAATTGCGACATAAATTATCAATCCAGAGTCGTAATCTTATGAGATGTACGCAAAGTATATGCAAGGTAAGAAGATTTCCAATCTATGCTAATGATTGAAAAGAAACATGTTAAACTACTATCATTGAATCTAAATCTAAGAAAGAACAAAATATGCAACTAATCTATGAAAGGAAACTATCTTAATGCTATATAAACTTGAGACTAAAACTGAATCTACAAAATCAAATGAGACATAATCTAACTATGAAAGAAAAAAACTTAATCTAACTACGAAAGCATGAAATCTAGAATTAATCTATGAAAACATGAAAGTGCGTAAATTAAATCTAATGAAATCATTTTACAAACATCTACAACAACACACGACAAAAAGGTAAACAACAAACCACTATGAGAAAGTAAAATCTTGCATTAAAACAATCCAATACATGACAAATAATGAAAATCACTATCTCGAAACTACAAGGCTATGAATCAAAGTTCAATCACTCTATTCTTCTATTCTAGAGAGAGGCCTCCTTTTTTGAAATGAGGAGAGAACCCTCTTATTTATACATAAATAAAGATAACAAACTCATAATTATAGATCCACTTTTCTCTCAACCTATCCCTTCAAATCCTCCACAAATATCTTAGATAAGATATTCTATCCATGATCTTCTCCTTGAAGTTAGCTTGAATGATGATCACCAAATCAAAGCTTGAAGATGAAATTCGAATTTGAAGCTAGGTGGTGATTTTTGACTTTGTGAAAATCTTCAAATATGCCTGTAGTCATCACAAAACTCATCCAACTTTGAGATATAATGAAAATATGTTAATTTTCTAATATTTAGTCACAAATTCTCTTAAAAATACTCAAAATAAATAATTTGGAAAATGGAAATGTAAACCCATATGTTTTTATGAAAGTGATGATAATTATGGTATTATGGAAGAATGAAATGGAAATAAAGGCGACAAATGGTATATGAAAGATGAATACAGTGTCGTATTTTTGCGACCCAACATTCCCCCCAACTGAACTTGTTGCATGTCCTCATGCAACTTTGCATGAATTCTCTTTAGGCTCTTGGCATCTTAGCTGTGGCTTTACATGATGATGATGTGTAATAATAAATCATTTCATGATGAGATACATGAGTGGCAGCTAATATTTCTTATGGTTGGTTCCTATGTGACAACCATCAATATGACAAATGTTGGTTCTTGTGTTAACAACATTTATTCGTTTTACTTATTTTCTTGTTGCAAGTCATAATATTAGAAACATGCATGTACTGGAAATGATAAGTCATCAATGTACTTAGAAAGCCCTTTTTTCTTCATATTTGAATCATGCCAATATATATAGCAATATTTTTTGAATCAAAATGCAACAAGGCATAGTTTGGGAAAAACATGTTGGTAAATTGAAAATGAGATGATGAATATGTAAATGGAATTATGAAATGAATATCCGCCCCCCCCCCCAAACTATAGATGTGGTATGTGCAGGAAAAAGAGAAGACTAAGGTAAGGAAATTTTCCAAATTTATCTATTTTTAGCACTTAAGGAATTGCATGATTAAAGATTAGAAAAGAACATACCTCCACTTACCCAAAAAGTTGATGAACTATGCAATAGGAATATGGCCAATGCGGCTGCTGGAGCATGGAAGATGTCATTGTTGTATGATCATGTGAAAGGTGAATGCTACTGTAGATGCGACTGCTAGAACTGCTAGATCAGAGAATATGAAGTGGAGGAATCTGAACCGCTGTTGGTGAATCATGGAAAAGAGGAACTATGGAAGTGGAACTGTGGTACTCTCATATGGCTGGAAAAATACTGCTGCAACTTTTGATGGAGTCATGGAAAAGTGTA
Source organism: Picea mariana (assembly GCA_032191745.1). NCBI lineage: Eukaryota > Viridiplantae > Streptophyta > Pinopsida > Pinales > Pinaceae > Picea > Picea mariana. The sequence goes on along the minus strand of JASDQU010332371.1, from coordinate 10,061 downwards.
TAGTCGTCACCTATTGCCAATCCTGATGGTACAATTCTAATCATGTGAATGGTTGTGTTGATGTCGAGCATGAAGAGAAGTCATTGGATTACCGACCATTGATGAATGTCGTTAACCAATGCGAGGCAAACTCACCATTGATGTCAATGAGTGGCAAGGTACCTGAGTGTATCTTGCGAAGGGTGAATGAATGAGCTGATGTCGAGCCACTTGCAAGATCGGACGATCAAGGGACATTGATGTATTACCGTGACTGTCAGTGAGAGAACTTGCCATTAAGGCATGCAAGCCTCTAGGTACTCAAAGGGAACTCTAGTCTATATCCCAGATAAGGTGTTGAGGTCGATGGGGAAAGACTTTTTGAAAGGTGGGCCTTAAGGAATCCCACATCAGTCAACGCGAGTTTGTAAAAATGATTGGTAGGACTATAGATGAAAAGGCCTCGGTAGCAACAATGTGTATGAAAAAGAAAGCAGGGTAATGTAGTCATCAAAAAGGGAACTGAATGGTTTTATTTGCAATGCAAAATGAATGGAAAAGAGGAAAGAGATGTATGTGAATCATAAAGATAGGCATGTGTGAAGCCATGAAAGATAAGGCAATGGAAGGTGGACTTCAACATGGATGATCAATGTGCGTTGAAGGAGAAATGAGGGTAAACATTCATGATGCAAATGGGTTTATGAATGGTTTCTTGTGTAACCGAAAACGTCATGAGATGTATAAAGATTAACTCCTTCAAGCCATCCAACAAATCATGTTTCACAGAAATATTTTGTGATTCTCGAAAATCACTTCGTCATGATATGCGACCGGCTCAGAACCTAAAAAAGCTTAGTACCAATTCCTGCATGAAAACTTGTGAGAAGTTCGAAAAACATAATCATGGAGAAAGAAGTACGAACATGGCAAAAGAAAAGATGTGTTTTCCTATTGTTGTTGCGCGCTACATTCTTCTGTCGATTTCTGTCAAAGTGACTTCAAGAAAATGCACCAAAAATGTAAATTTTGAGCATCATTAACACTTGAAATATTTCATACTCCTTATGGACTTCCAGATCTGGAATCTCTCCTCACATATTAGACAAAAATCCCCACATACATCTATCATAACCTTAATGAAATATAGTTTGTCTCATCTACAAACATTCTCAACTATTTTCATTACATCCCTTCATATCTTCAAAGTGTGGCCCCTTTGAGTTCTTTTTGAGATGAGTAGCTACTTCCATCATATTAAATCAATCATCCTCCTTATATAAGAAAGACATCTGAAAATAGATTCAACAACATTAATAACCATTACTTTGATATGAGGGTTATAAGTTATAACCATTACGTGTTTGGTCTAAAAAGAAGCTACAGGCATGTCCTCAGACTTCAAAACCAACTCATCTCTCCCCATCATGCCAGTCAGATAATTCGTTCACAGGCGCAATCAAAATATATTGGATATAGCTCTCACTGTGCATAGAAACATACAAAATGGAGAAAAGAAGAGACGGGGAGAGTGGATCTGCTATGCTTCGACCCTGCGATCTGTTGTGCTCCAACCCCGCGACTGTTTCCCTCGATATCCAATCATCGGGATCCCTTTGTTGGCTTATGTTGTAAATTCGTGGAGCGCAAATGATGATATGGTGGAGATGCAATCTCTTTTCCCTTGCATGCAAATGATTTTTCCCTTGAAATCTGGTAATTTGGCAATCTGGTTGTGTCTGACAGAAATCCTCTTTGGAATCTGCGCAAAAGATTATTAATAATAGCATATAAAACAGATAAACAAGGAACTCATAGGAATTACTGTGGGAATGCTCCATGGAATTAAATGCACAGGCCATATTGAATGCATGATTCTCAGGAGGAGATAACTCGTTTATATCCCTTTTCTGCCCATGTTGCCCACAGTCGGCCATTTATCTTCGTCTAATTCCATCGTAGACGGGGAGGTCGTTAGAAGCACAAATTGTCGAATTGAATTCCATAGCCACTTTATCAGGAGTAGATCTGATTTTCGGAGCCATATCCACGCCTGGGCACTGAGCATTGGCACACCTACGCCATCAACAACAGTTTACCAGACAAGCGGCAGAAACTTTCGTGATTTGATAGATGATTATTCATCGATCGAGTGAGGTAATCGCAGCATGGAGATATGAGAGTGTGGGCAGATTGATTGTCACGGTTTTTTTATTCATGGAGGTTGTGCTTCAAGCCCATATATAAAAATGAACTCTTTGGATTAATTGTTGAACACTTTCCATATTGTTGACACAAGCAAAGAAGTTCTCTCCATTATGGGTTCGACCAACATTGTAATTGAAAATGCTCTCCTTCAGCGAACACACTGATTACGCAGACCTCTCACAATTCTGCACGCTGGTCGTTCGTGGATTTTCATGTAGGAAATCGTTGGATCCAAACTACATGCACACGGGATCCTTTTCATATTCAACACACAGCTGGTGGCTTATTCTCCATGAATGGAGGAATTTTCTTTCAGTGGGCTCCATGCAGCTCATGGCAGTTCCCAAGAAAAAGGTGACGCTGCATAGAAAAAGGATACGGAACAGTCAAAAAACAAATCTCTCAAGCCAGCTGCAACAAGAGTATGTTACAACTTACTGCTGATTGGTTGTCTCGAAGAACATTCAAATTACACTTAAAATCAATTATTTGATTCACCGTGAACATTGAGACTGCAGATAATTAGATTGCCTTTATTTCACGCTTGTGAACCTTGCTAATTTTTAATGGTTGTATTGCCCAGAAGTACTAGCGAATTGTCCATTTGACCATTAAGAATATGTTCACTTTAATTTGTCCTTTTGTAATTTGATTCTTAACCAAAATTCAGTGGCCTTTATTGGACATTGAGATTGCAATCAAGGATGCCCAAATTTTTTATTTTTTTTACGATCATTGCTTTTTGTTTTATATGATTTTTTTTTTATTATATATTTTAAATGTTTGATTTCTAAGCACAAAGTTATAAAATCAAAACAAAAGCTCAAGTTTAGTTTTTATTTTTGATTTTTATTTTTTTTATTTTTTTTTATTCCTAAAAAAAAATCCTGATTTAACTTAAATCATTGTATTATTCTGAAATTTTAAAGGAAGACAAATTCAAATAAAAGTAAAGAAAATAGATTTCTTAGCAAATGGAGACTGCAAATAAAATTATTAAAACAATTTTACATTATCATTCTTCCTAGAAATGTTAGAGACATCCTACTTTCTGGTCCTCGAGATCGCACGAAGCGCGGAGGAGAGCATACTTATTGAAAGCAAAAAACTAAAACTCATATGCTTTATTCCTTTGAACCTACCTACCCTACTTCTAATTGAAAGTTAGAAAGCAGTTACATGTAATCAAACTTCCAGTGTAGCCATAAGCGCAATGATAATAAGAATATATTTACTGTGAATTTTGCAATTGACCATTGAAAGTATATATAACTATGCGAAATTAACTGTTGAGACTGTAATTTAACAAAACAAAAATAAAAACTAAATGGATCTAACCTGGTACCTGCTTGAAACCATCGTTCGATACTACTTTCGTAGGCATAGTTTTTACTTCTCAGATCGTGTCGCAACTCCTTGTTATCCTCCTCGATCTCCTGCTCGCATGATTGTTCGTCATCAGATGTACAGAGTTCTTTGTATGTTGTTTCGTCGTTTGCCTCTAGGGGAGTAATTGAGTTTCCGGCTGTTGTCAAGATCTCCTCTTCCCAAGAAGAAGGGATCCCAACTTTTGCTAGGATCTGAGTGAGTTGATCTAGACTTATGCTCATTGAAAAATCATTTTAATGAAAATCAAACCAAATACTAGAAAAAAAACAAAAATGAAAAACTAGTATGAAACAAGTGCAAAACAAGTGCGAAATGAGTACAAAGCCAAATATGAACAAAATCAAAAGGAAACTAGTATGAAAGCAGAAACTAATTCACAATCCAAACTAAGAAATTAAAACTATTTGTAAAAATAAAACACGCCAAACTTGAACTCCTTGTGTTACTGAGACCCTGTTGTCACCAGGTTATCTGTTCGCATAGTTAGCTCATCAAAAATAAAAACAAAAACTAAATTTGTATAAATAAAAACACACTTTTGTATAAAATAAAATCATTTGCACACAACTAAAAAACAAAATCTAACTCTAACCCTTTTAACACCTCCCCGGCAATGGCGCCAAAATGTTGAGTGAATTATATGATAGTAATTGCGACATAATTTATCAATCTGGAGTCGTAATCTTATGAGATGTACACAAAGTATATGCAGGGTAAGAGGATTTCTAATATATGCTAATGATTGAAAAGAAGCATGTTAAACTACTGTCGTTGAATCTAAATATAAGAAAGCACAAAATATGCAACTAATCTATGAAAGGAAACTATCCTAATGATACATAAACTTGAGACTAAAACTGAATCTATGAAATCAAATGAGACATAATCTAAATATGAAAGCAAAAACTTAATCTAACTACGAAAGCATGAAATATAGAATTAATCTATGAAAACATGAAAGTGCGTAAATTAAATCTAATGAAAGCATTTTAAAAACATCTACAACAACACACGACAAAAAGGTAAACGACAAACCACTATGAGAAAGTAAAATCTTGCATTAAAACAATCCAATACATGACAAATAGTGAAAATCGCTATCTCAAAACTACAAGACTATGAATATAAGCTCAATCACTCTATTCGTCTATTCTCTATTCTAGAGAGAGGCCTCTTTTTTTTGAAATGAGGAGAGAACCCTCTTANTAAAGATAACAAACTCATAATTACATATCCACTTTTCTCTCAACCTATCCCTTCAAATCCTCCACAAATATCTTAGATAAGATATTCTATCCATGATCTTCTCCTTGAAGTTAGCTTGAATGATTATCTCCAAATCAAAGCTTGAAGATGAAATTCGAATTTGAAACTAGGTGGTGATTTTTGACTTTGTGAAAATCTTCAAATATGCCTGTAGTCATCACAAAACTCATCCAACTTTGAGATATAATGAAAATATGTTAATTTTATAATATTTAGTCACAGATTCTCTTAAAAATACTCAAAATAAATAATTTGGAAAATGGAAATGTAAACCCATATGATTTTATGAAAGTGATGATAATTATGGTTTTATGGAAGAATGAAATGGAAATAAAGACGACAAATGGTATATGAAAGATGAATAAAGTGTCGTATTTTTGCGACCCAACAATAATTTCCTTGTTGTTTCTTGTTAACAACATATCATCCACATACAAGACCAAATAAATAATATGATCGCCTGCTAATTTGAAATACACACAATGATCGGCTTTTCTTCTTGTGAAGCCAAGTCCCAATATATAAGTATCAATTTTTTATACCACATCCTTGGTGACTGCTTTAACCCATATAGGGACTTTTTCAACCTGCATACCAGCTCTTTCTTTCCCTTCACTACAAATCCTTTTAGTTGCTTCATGTAGATTTGTTCTTCCGGATCCCCATGTAGGAATGTTGTCTTCACATCCATATATTTTACTTCAAAATCAAAAGAAGTAGAAACAAATAAAATAAATATAATAGAAGTTAACTTGGCAACAGAAGAAAATTTTCACCAAATCCAATTCCCTCTACCTAGGAATAACCTTTTGCTACTAGTCAAGCTTTGTATTTCTCCACTTTGCCTTATGCATTCAACTTCTTTTCAAACACCCATTTGTTGTCAATGGAATTTCTTCCAGTCAGGAACTCCATTAGATCTCAAGCCTCATTCTTGTCCAAGTCTACCATTTCTTCAACGATAGCCTTTTTCCATAGTTTGTCATCCTTTTAATACATTGCCTCCCTAATAGTTCTAGGATCATCATCAATAATAAACAAAGAAAAATTTGAATGGAAATTGAGTGGAGTATACCTTTCTGGTTTCCTTCTTTCCCGAACCGATCTCCTCAATACTGGAGTATGTAACGCACCCACTACCATAATCAAGTTTTTGTTGATTTCTGCAGAATCAAAGCCCCCGAAATATCTACGGAGGCCTAGAGTAAGATAGCTCTTTCTCTCTCTCTGCTCCCATGTGATCGCGGGTCATGATCACAGGTTAAACAATCAAGGCACCTCTTTGTATTTCATGCCTCAGCACTACAGGGATGTCAAATCGTTCGACTCTGCAACCACCGAACCCCGACAGGGTTAGTGATTGGCCAATAGGGACAAATCCCTATAGGGTTAGCAATTGGCCATTAAGAACGGCCCTATCGCGCGGTTGAGTGGAGTACAGGTGGTGAGAGGGGAAACACGACACGGTGGGCGATGTGACAGAAGAAGGGTCCTACTTTACATGCCACACTATTCCGAACCCCCCCCCCCATTAAAGGCAGAATGGCAAGGGGGGTCCGAAATTCGCCTGAATGTCATNGGTCATCCAGATCTGCTCGCCACTTACCCTAAGGTGCATTCGTGCCCCAGCTTAAAGTTGACATCTCTTTCTCACAATTGACGGTTGTTATAGATCCTGAGATCCTTCGAAAGAATCTCGTTCGTTCATCGGGACTTAACCACATCCTAACATCTTGATATTTATAAGTCTGGATTTCAAGGTTTGAGAGCACGAGGGAACATGCCCTTCGGTATCCCAAGTGTCGAAACGCCGAAGTGCCAAAAAATCCTAAATCGGTGATTATCCCTTTGGTTTATGCCTTGGTCAATATGACATCTTCCCACATGGCCACACTCTCTCTTCCGTCGGGATTTATCAAGGCGAGAGCCTGACCTCTTATCAATGGAACTCATGAATCCCTGATCCCCGATTTCCTGAAACGGGTAATCTCTCGACACGTAGCCTCCCAAAATCGGTCGGTCTACGGCTGCTTCGGGGTTTTCACCATGGAACATCCCGATCTCTCGTCACCAGAACTCTCGAGTTTTCAATTCTCGATTTCTCGAAATGGGAGATCTCATGACACATGGCCTCCTTTAATCAGACGGTCCAGATCTATTTCAGGGCTTTCGCCCTTATTCACTGGGGGTTTAACCCTCGGGTATCTCCTGAAAGATCCAACGGCTGTCGGGTTTTCCAGTCGAGATCTGACGGCTCAGACAAGTTCCTAACTTGTGCATTCTCCCAGGACTTCCTGGACGTGGAAGAATCAACGGTCCAGATGTTCTCATGGACCTTGGGGATCTACGATCCCGATATCTTCGCTACCCACGAAGACACAGAGAGACCAAGTGGTAAGGCATTTAACACCCTACTTTCTCCTACCAATTTAACAGTCATGTGTGACCACAGATTTCCCGACGGGATCTTGTTCGTCGATCAACACCTATTCAAGGTTAAGGCGCTTAACTTTACAGCTTCTTCTTCTTATCTGACGGTCGTGAGTGACCACAGATATCCCGATGGGATCTCATCCGTCGATTCGACACTTATCAGGGATTTCTTAAGGCCTTGCACCTTCACGTCCTCCTTCCAGGTTCTTGATGGCTTTTTCAAGAAGGGTATCTCCATGGGGAGGTTTACCCAGGGTACTATCTAAGGCAGATAAGGGTATCTCTTTCTCGAGAACTAGGCGTGAAGTCCGAATTAGATCAACATGCATATAAATAACAATTTAAGAGGACATAAGCAATACGCAGTCTTTCCATATAAACATACAACTACCAATACTGATCAAGACACCATACAGACATTCTTATAATGAAATCATTCACAATTTCACAGCTCATGATCATAAATGTCAGCATACATATATTTCAAGATGTCAAAATAAAAACACTTATCAGAAAGTAACACCAGGGATTATGCAACTGCTGAGAGGAGTGCTTGTTTCCACCCAACCGTAGGCTCAGCGACTCCCAACGGATTTACCACTAGCCACCCCCAAGCTAAGACCACGATGTTGTGAGACCGCGTCTCTGTTTTCCAGTGACCAGGAGCGAAGGTTACTCTCCTTCCTCGCTGCTATCACCCACTCTGCGTATTGCCAGAGTTCTCTTTTTCCACTTGTGTCATCCCCCCCCCCCACGCCTTATCCTCTTGCGAGGTTGCATGTGGCTCGATTTCCCTCGTGCTGATCAGGCCTGACGGCTTTACGGATGGGTGGTTCACCTCCCCATCCCTCATTAACTCCTGAGGAGCCATCTACCTACCAGCCTGCGAGACATTTAATTCGGGGTCAGCAAGCTGCTTTTGGTTCTCTGGGCCAGTGAAGTACAAATACGGTATTGATTTTCGATGGAAGTTAACACCACCTTTCAAGGTGCCTTCCACCGCCTTTCTGCAACCATCATGGTCTCTTTTTCAGCATATCCCCTCTCAGCATTCCTACAATATAAATTCATAATATTAGTCACATTCATCGACCTTTTCCACAAGGTCCATTCACATCACATATTCACATTTCTGAGTTTGCTACAGTTCTTGGCCAGTCCAGTTATTTTTACAAACTGGGGGAAACAGGGTGTTACAATTCCCTCCCCCTTAAAGGAACATCGTCCTCGATGTTCTTATCTTTTAACATGACTTGCATGTACAGAAGTAAACAAAATCGGATATGTCTGTCTCATGGCATCCTCCATTTCCCATGTAGCCTCATCTAGGCCAAAATGTCTCCACTGCACCTTTACCTGTGCAATGGTTTGGTTCTGGAGTGGGGTTTCCTTTCTGTCCAATATGCATTGGGGTTCTAGTAGAAATTATCCCTCCGGTTCCACCTGGATCACAGACCAGTCAATTATATGACTAGCATCATGTACATATTTCTTCAATAATGTAACATGGAAAACATTATGTGCTTTTACTATGGGAGGAAGTGCTAGCTGATAGGCTACAGGTCCCATTCTATCTAGAACCTCAAAGGGTCCACAATACAGGGGTGCCAACTTGGCACAAGCTCCCATTCTTAGGGAAATCTTCCTGGGCCTAACTCTTAGATATACATGATCTCCCGTTTTGAACTCTCTTGGAATTCTCTTTTGATCAGCATAATTTTTCTGTCGGTTCTGACCGACCTTCATATTTTGTTTTATTTGAGTCACTTGTTGTTCCATTTCTTTCAACATATCGGGTCCAAAAGAAATCTTGTTTACAGGGTTACTCCAGTTGACTGGAGTATTACATGGCCTACCATAGAGGACCTCGAAGGGACTCATCTTTAAGGATGCTTGGTAGCCATTGTTGTAGGCAAATTCTACCAATGGCAGGTAGTCTTCCCATTTTCTGGGTTAATGCATTACATGCATCCTTAACATATCCTCTAATATTTGATCTACTCTTTTTTTCTGTCCATCGGTTTGAGGATGATAGGCGGTGCTAAACAACAATTTGGTCTCTAAACCAACCATCAGTGATTTCCAAATATTGGAAGTAAATTTTTTGTCTCTGTCAGACACTATCTCTTTCGGCATACCATGCAGTCTGAACACCTCTTTCATGAATACTTGGGTGATATCTATCGCCTTGCAGGTTGATTTGACGGGGATGAAATGAGCAGACTTGCTCAGTTTATCCACCACTACCATAATAGCATCATTCTATTTGGTTGAAGTTGGCAATCCAGTGATAAAATCCATGGAGATGGTTTCCCATTTCCATTCTGGGATGGGTAAAGGGTGTAATAGTCCCGCTTGGTGTCAATGTTCTGCTTTAACCTGTTGACACTCTATGCACTGGGCCAAATATTCGACTATGTCTTTCTTCAATCCAGGACAATAAAATTGTTTCTGGGTGGCAGTGATCATTTTCTGGTATCCTGGGTGACCAGTATATGGTCTTTTATGTAGTTCATCCATAATGAACCTCTTCAAGTCGTCACAATTTGAAATATACAGTCTATCTCTGTAAGTGAGTAGACCTTCTTCGGTCACCTGATAGCCTTCATATTTTACTCCAGCGAGTTCTTGCTGTAGGTACATGGTCACAGTCTGAATGAAGGGATCTCTCTCTTGTGTGTTTCTGACTCTGTTCTTGACATCTGTCTCCCAGGTACTCACCGCTGCCAGGTGAATTGTTTTCATGCTTCTGCTAAGGGCATTGGCCACCCTATTTTCCTTCCCTT